>JAEMOT010000398.1:280556-325456 GCA_019297695.1 Apostasia ramifera | reverse complement strand
GAAGAAGAAGAAGAAGAAGAAGAAGGAAATGCAGACCGCGACGGGAGAGGCGACGACGACTGCCGGCGAGAACTGGCGCTGCGACCAGAGAGCGATTGTGNAAAGTGTCCAGCCGTGTCCTAGAAGTGTCCAGCCGTGTCCTAGAAGTGTCCAGCCGTGTCCTAATTTTTTTTTTTAAATTAAAATAATTGGACACGTGTCCCGCCGTGTCCGACACGTGTCCCGCCGTGTCCGTGGCGTGTCCGTGTCCGACACGTGTCCGACACCGCCACGGCTACTTCTTAGAAGTGTCCGTGCTTCTTAGAAGAGCACTGAAGAAAGGAAAGGGTAAAACCTCTCAACGATGTGGCTGAACTTGCGGAGATGTGCACAAGAAACACTGTCTGATGTGGGATCGACGATGTGGACATAGACCTATCAACGGATTGGATTCGGGTCGAGTCAACTCTGACTCGGATCCGAATCCATATTTATCAGATCGAGTCATGGTTGATTCGGATCCTCTCGAGGATCGGGTCGGAACCCGAGTTTTTGGGTTTGATCCATTTATAATAAAAATCATTATTTGAAGTATTTTCCATAGAAAAATAAAATAAAATTAAATTTATTAGAAATAAAATCAGAGGAAAATATTATATTTTTATGAATTAATTGAGTATTTCAATATAAAAATTAGCATTTGTAATATATATATTCATATATTGCGAAATATAAACTTATAAGAGTATACCATGCAAAATAGGTGGATTATCCGCTATAGTTTGCTGATATAATCTGTAAGAATCTTTTATTAATTAAGCATAATGGTGCTCTCTATTTAAACATCCTCACAAAAAGATTATTAGTCACAACATATACTTATATAACTGACAAATTAGATTACACAAATGGGTCAGATTTTAAAGGAGACGGGTCAATAGTGATCCTTATTTGATCTGTTTATTTATAAATGAACTGGGTCAATAAATGGGGCATGGGGCAGGTTGATGAGTCAAAAAAAGATTCATTTGGAGGTTTAATTGGATCAAATTGGGTCATGATCTGATCCATTGACAGGCCTACGTGGACGGGTATCAACGAGATCTACGGGAGGCGCCTTCATTGCTTAGCTGAACTGACGATAGGCAAGAGCAGCAAGACCAAATGCAGAAGAAATTAGGGCTGGCTTAGTCATTTTAATGGATCAATTACACTTTAGTCCTCCCATTTGTTGATCTTTTATAAATTAACCCAAAATAACTATTTGGAGTTCAATTCAAACTTGAATTGAATTCAAATGAGACCCAATTGATCTCAATTAAACTTATCTTAATATAACTGAGTTAAATTGAATCAATTTCAACCTAATTTACTTAATCCAAGTTCAATTATACATAAGTTGAATATAAATGGTTTAATTTGGATCCAATCAACTTAAATTAACCAAAATACACTTAAAATAAATACAAGACATCAAAGCGGACATTTCTATTGAGACAAAAAAAAATGTTTGACCTACAATCAACTTAAACAATATAAAAATACATTATGGTCAAAAACATAGACGAGTAAACTATAAAGGTGGTCGATCTCTGCTCGGGTGCGAAGGCCATATCGTGTCGTCAGTTAATAGACCAATATGCCATTGCACCATATAAGGAATAATATTACACATTGAGTTAAATGAGAATTTGTTAAGCGATAGAGCGCAATGAAAATAAAGAATTCATATAGCCAACCTCACCTAGTGGGATAAAGTCTTAGCTGTTATTGTTGTTGTTGTTGTTATTTTGAAATGATAATTTTGCTAATTTATGCGCTGTAGGCCAAAAAAAATAAACAATAACTATGTTAAGAAGTGCGGGGAAACATCTAAACAGAACATTATGAAAAATAGATTTTTGCAATGATTGAATGATGAACGAATAACGCATGAAGAAAAAATTATACCGTGGAAAGGAATATCAAGAAAAAATGTGGATAAAAATAACTTAGAGATTACAGGTTATGGCAGTTAAAAATTTGCGAAACAATCCAAAGTGGAATAAGGCTATGCGATGTTGTTGAGAACTTGAGCAAAATTTGAAGTTGTAACTAAACTACTGTATCCTATTGAGATCTTATGAAAAAAGAATGTCAGCTTAGGATGGCTAAAAAGGTTTAAAAATTAACCGTAAAAGGTAGGTAAGGCTGTGACGATGGCAATGGTGAAAACTACAAGCAACTTTTTTAGCCATATAAAAATAGTGCAACCTATTGAGATCTTGAGCAAAATAACATCAGCCAGGTTCAGAAAATGATCCATTACTTAAAAATATGTGTGCAAATATATATGTGCATGTCAATAAATTCCTGGCGTCAATAATATTAATGAGTGCATTTGACAGTCCTTACCTGGACGACCATGGGCCTCTTGCCCACTTTCCTCGTGAAATTGCTTGCTTTAACTCATCATAAGAGCTCACATCTACAATGTTGCTGTTAAAATCATTTCTACTATTAGAATGAAAGAACTTCAACAAAAACAACTACTTCATAAAGATGAGAATCTAAAACCAGATGATCATTGATTTCTTGAATTCAAGAGCTTATTTAAATATACATAAACTCATCGACAATGACATCAGTTTCCCAAGCCAGTAAGATGCAGCAAGTGACGGAAACTTTCATTAGAAAGTCGTTCTTGTCAATGCCAACAATTTTCTTTACTACTAGTGTCTACTCTTTGATGCCTTAACATATATAAAATGTTCTTTTTCCTCAAAGCTAGAAAACAAGCCCTGGTAAATTATCCCACCATCCATTTGAATTAACTTGATCAAAGCTCTCTATTGAAAGGTTGACACTTGACACTATCCCTAATAGGGTAGCACATAGAAAGACAAACATGAGGCTCTGGAAGATACTCTACGATCAAGGATCCCTTGAAATATGGATAAATTTCTCTAAATTGATTGTGTTTTCATTTGCGTTTCAGGCCTTTTCCTAGCCACTAAAGTTAGGTAAAGTATGGCAGTGCCATTTTTCAAAAACATTAGGTCAAGTGAGAAATCTCGCCTCTAGTAGTTGGCATAGCCAAATCACTTGAATCAAGGAAGACATTCGATGGAAGCATTCACTTTCATATGACTAGAAGATCAGAATCAGCCCTGATTCTTTTTTTTCTCTTTTGTTTTAGTACGGTCTATTGTGTACTTATGAGTGTACAACTAGAATAACATCCTTTCTTTCTTATTTGCTCTGTTTCATCCCCGCTCATCACAACCTGACGACTGATTTGTTGCCTTACCAACTGAAGTAGTTGAAGAATTTAATGCTTTATATGTAAATCAGGGCCTAGTGACTCCCTTCTTCACGTGTCAAACCTTCCCAAGTGACACCTTGCATGAAGATTAACGTCACCCACTGCCTACATGATTCAGCCTCAGTCATTCAATCCACATGGTCAAAATAAACTTCTTCTGGATATAAGCATTCTCTACTTGTGTCAGATTGGAAAAATGGAATTTCTGTTCGAATATTTTGTTTGCCCTTGCTCGCTCGGAGTGATCTGATTAGAACTCTGATGAGATACTGTTGGGTAGTATTTGCGTGAATCCTAGTTTCCTAGTTCCCCGGATCTAATTTGTTGTTCCATCTAACTTGGTAAATCCTAATTTATATATGATTCAGTTTGATTTTAAGATTTCAAATTGGTACAATTGTAAGTTTATTTCCTCGATAATCACATAGTTGATCATTTGAAAGAATTGCACTTAATGGCCATCATTTGCTTATTAGAATTGTTGATTTCTATTTTGTATGTCATCATTGCATTTGTCCTGCATCAATTACATTGCTAATTTTATATATTCTTATTTTTGTTGAAAATGGCATCATTCTAAGTTCATTGAGCACTACAAAAAAATTCAATCATAACCATAATAATTATTCCTTTTAGGTGCCAATATCCATCAGTCTCCAACTAAACTGTAAACTGCCAATAAGTCCTCCATAGAGTTGTCACCCTTGTAATTGTAATCATTAAGGTTTGTTTGTTTGTAAAGTTAAATTTAACAAGGTTAAAATTAAACTTAAATAGAGATATTTTTTTTAATTGAAAGTTGTGAATGATGTGAAATAAAGTTAATTATTATGTTGGAATATATGAGGGATGTGATATGAAGTTAGTTATTATGTTGGGATATGTGAGGGATGTGATATAAGTTATAATTATTTTAGTAATGTGTGTAAGATGTGAAATAAAGTTAATTTTTAATATTAAATTTTATGTGTGATGTGATATGCTTGGTTAAAATTAAACCAGGTTAATTTTCAAAGGCCAAACAAACAGGACCGTTGTTAGCTTTTATGAGCTAACTAAATTCTTGTTTGAATAACAAGTTTCAAGGGATATATGATGCTGATCAGAATAACCCCAACAAAGAATTTTGATTATTGGGTTAAAACTCGATAAACAACCCTACAATTAGTAGCATTTGATTAATTGAAAATTTTTTCTCTCAAATCTATTTTTCCCCTCTCCTCTTTCGCTTCTCTCACATATTAATCAAAATCCTCTTTTTGCTCCAATGTATCTACATCACCTCAGTATCAAACCGATTGGGCTTGATTACAGAGACAAATCTATTTGCTCAATCTCGATCTTTATTTGGATCGACTACAAAACTTCAAATTCAAAAACTTAGATTGAACAAAAAAAAAAACAGAAACCCATTATGCCTATGGACTTAATTTTCTTCGGCTAGAAATTTAAAAAGGATATTTGAAGAATTGAAAAAGAGACCATTGATAAATACATTAACATCACCTATGATACAAAAAATTATACAATTGAGTATTTTCAGAATTGTTGGCTTTCAATGGTAATCAAAATCTCTCAAAAAGATTCTATTGGCATCGACAACAATGAAAAGAAACAAAATCCTGACTCATATAAGTGAGAGATATATCATAATCTCTTTGAACTTATTCTTATTAAGGACCTGTTTGGTTTTCATATCATTTTGGTCATGTCAAAAATCAAAATTGTTCATTCATTTTGCCCTAGGGGCAATTACATATATAACACTATATTTAGTAAATAATACAGATTTTACACCTAATTATCAAAAATTACAAAACTAATGAAGAGCTTTAATTTTAAATTATATTTTACACACCTAATTACTATTCATAAGCATTATTGATTAAAACAAAATATTCTTTTTATACACTATAGTTAAGTTTTAGTGTAAGATGCTATCTCACAATGAAGTTGATCGGCCTTAGATAGGATCATTTAATTTAGTTTTTGTTGACTTTTAGATCATTGTCAATGTATCCTAAACAACTAGATATCATTTTTATTTTGAATATTAAATTAATTTTAATAACATCATACACAATTTTCAATATAAGAAAAAATTATTTTATTTCACATCCTACATCATTTTTAATACATCAATTAACTTTATTTTATACCCTACATAATTTTTAACATAACTAACTTTATTTTCTAGCATACACATATATCAAGGCAAGTCCACAAATTTCATGATAAGACTAAATTAATCTTATTGCCAAACAGGCCCTAAAGAAAAGATAATTATATGTTTGCATTGGTATTCTAACAAGGATCTTGAAGTATATGAAGAAAAATGCATTTGGATGCGTAATTGGCAACCTGACAATCACTATTAGTCCTACAGAGAACCAGCTATGACGAGAAATTAAACAGATAGAATGATAAATCAAGAGATTTTTCCTTACTCATCTAAGGTTGAATATCATCTTCCTTGATAGCATATTACTTGCTTTTACTAGCAAACTTTCCTATTATTTACCCACTTCATATAAATACAAAATCTGAACTTGATGCAAATTTAATTAAATTATCTGAGCATGCAAATATTAATCTTGTTTTTGTTGTGTCTGAGACACTTTTGTGCCTTCTATCTTACTTAATTTTGATATTTCAGAAACCTTTCCATCGATGATTGGTATTAGTATGCTTGGATTACAGAAGAAGATTATGAAATATTAGATCCTCTCCTTGAATCACACTTCATGCAACTAAAGTTGAGATTTTCTCAAGCGGAGGAAAATGGAGCAGATCAGGGTAATCCCAAAAAGAATAGTTTAACTATTTTATTACTAATAGTTTGTAAGATTTTAAAGTATTTACACTTTTGGTATAATTAGTACTCTCTCTTTAGTTTTTATAATTCTTTGGAATTCGTTTTCCTAGTTTGTTATGCTTTAGCATTTGTTTTCTTTAGTTAGTTGAGCTCCAACTCTGTAACTAGCCCTAAGAATTAGTAATTTAGAATGATTAAACAAAATTTCACAAATAAGGCGGTTAAACATCTGTTTTTTAAAACTCGCTATAAAAATACTAGGTTATTTATTCAATTATGGAAACAGAACATTAAACTCGTGTGGACAAGATAAGGTATTTAAACAGATAATGAGCCTTAAAACATTTACTAAAATAGTTTAAATACCAAGCATTGAAAATGTCATCAAAGAAGCAAAAAAAAAAGCTCAACCTATCACGGAATAATGTAGCTCTTTGTAAAAGTGATGCCTGGATATCTTTCAACTTTTCCTTCACATAGGCTATCAAGATTGAAGGCTCCATTGATATTCCAAAATCTTTGCCAAGTTTTCCGGGCACATCCCTTCGACATACCACCAAACTCCCATTGGCAACATCACGAGGGCCAATTTCTAGCCTTAGAGGGACACCCTGCAAAAGCTCAGAAGATAAGTATATTTGCACTAAAATTGGGGACCATAGCAAATATAGAACTCCAGATAATGGATGGCTCACATCAAAGTAATGGGAGCGCACCAAGTAATCACTACAAGGCATTCATGTCCCCTTTTACATTCACTTCAACCTAATAATGGAGCGCATTATCCATTCATATTGGTTTCCTAGCATTAGTGTGAGTAGGCAATAAGCCATCTTTTCAAGTGCCAAAGCAATAACCAAAAAAAAAAGTTTTTCATGCAATACAAAAAACTCAAAATACCATCGGCTTATAAACAGATGAAGATACATTAAACATGAAATATGAAGTATCAGCAGCCAAAAGTGAATTCTTACTTCTATACCAGACAAGGATAAGACTAAAACTATGTTTTGGCATATACCCTACTGCAGTTCTCTTACATATCAATAATTAAAGTGCAAAAATAACTAATTTATTACCTTCATCTCCCAAAAATTGAACTTCCACCCCGGGGTTTTCTGTTCGCAATAGTCAATTTTGATTTTAATATCAGCTGATTTCAGAATTTTCTCCACTGACCTAGCAGCATCAAAGACTCTAATCTTATCATCCCCTTTCTTCCATATTGGAACTATTACAACCTGATAACATGCACATGGAAAGCACAATAGTTGCAAGTACTTCAAACCAAAATAGGAGAAAAAATGCTCTTGTATCAGTCCTGGTGTTACAGATAGAAGTAACAGCAGGACTTTATCATGCAATCGCAAGGCTTCACAATATAAACACGCATAGCTTCCATGGCTCATTGTAGAACGGGTACTTGGCAATCAAAGATTTTATTAGTAAAATGCAGGATCTGAGATTGACCTTGGGTTAACACGTTCCAAACTCAAATTCCCATAAAGGAATCAAAGAGGTGTAGTTAAGGGTGCATCTAGGGCAATTACATTTAAATTGTCTAAACCAGTAATAAAACAAACTAAAACAGAAATTACATGTCAAAAACGACTCCCCAACAGAACAGAAAAGTAAATATTAAATTGAAATCATACAAGTTGTGTGTGCAACAACATGCTACATAGTCTCATCAGTTATCACCATATTAAACAATTCTATGTATCCCATTTTATGTAATGGACAGACCATAATCCTCAAGTTTCCAACATCCCATTTCCTCAAGTCAAGGTTTTATTCTTCATGCAAGCATCTAAAGACAGGATCTTGGTTAAAGCTCACTCAAGGCAGGATCTAGGTTAAAGCTCACTCAAGGCAGTATCATTGTTTTGCCCATGAACTATTCTGAGGGAGTGGTGAAGACCAAAAATGACCCAAAGATATAATTACCACACATGTCCAGAACTCACTTGTCCTCACAGAGAGGCGTTGCTTGAAATAAAGCTAAAGGAATAAGTGAAATCCATTAAGCCAACCCAACTAGTTTGGAATTAAGGTTTCGTTACTATTCTTGTTGTTGTTGTTGCTGCTGGTATTCTTGGTGTTATTGTTGCTGCAGCTGTCTGACTAGGAATGCAAATATGTTCCAAACTCAAAACTTGCCTGATAACTGTTCAGATTTTCCTCAATTTTCTTGTGAACACAGCAACTCCTCAAAATTGGCTCCATTCAACACCGTATAATTGCAATATGAGCATAATCATACATATATTTAGAGTTTTACAGTGTGCGCATACTTAGTAACTAACGTGTATGTGTCTTATGGAAAGTGTATGCAAAAGATATCAAGGAATAGCTACACAGATAATCAAAATATGTTCATTATGATAATGCATAATAAGTATAATGCATATTTAATTCAAGAAATAAGACTACAGATTAAATCACCTTAAAGATCAATCAAGTTTATTCTACACACAACTCGGAAAAAAAAAGTTGATGACAATCTTAGGATGACTCATTTGAACTTTTGACTCAATGTCAATCCTATGTTTAAATTAAGTTGAAAGCTCACTATTTTATTAAAAAAATGTTATTGTCTCACCAAAAGATGTCAAATTAACAGAATTTCATATTCTGAGCAAACCAACTAAAGTTTATATCCACAACAATTGCATATTTGATCAGACAAGCAAAACAAAAGCAGTCATGTAAATATAGAATGATACAGGTTCCAACATCAAGCATTCAGTTATAGACCTGAACCTGACTGAAGTATGAATTCTGTATGACCTTTGAAAGCTAAGAAAGCAACGCCAAAACATGAGAAAAAAGGTGCACAATAATAGTACATCAAAGAAGGTTACCTGTATAGGTGCTAACCTGGGAGGAAGCATTAAGCCAGTATCATCTCCATGAGTCATGATAATACCACCAATGAAACGGGTACTGATAGCCCAAGATGTTTGCCAAACATGTTGCCTTAGTCCATTTTCATCAGTATACTGTCGGATTTGTGAATACAAGTTAATTTACAACACAATAACTTTCGAACTCCTACATCAAAAATTGAGGAACAAATTAACTGACATTACTGCAGAATTGAAAAAATGTTAATAAAAATGAAATGGAATTCAGATCATTTCTAGCTTGAGAATCATTAAAACAATACATAATCTTCAGATAAAAGCTACAAGCATAAATTGTATATACTGGTTACAAGAATTTAGCATGGTAGCAAAGTAGAGGAAGAAAAGCAAAGAGTTTAAATACTTTCTACAAACTATATTTCGTTTATTACAGCTAAATTCTGCACCTCCAAATAAATATATTAAAATACATTTGCACAGCAGGATAGATAAAAATGGAAACAAAAACATGTATGACAAACGCAATTCATCTTAATTCTTGTCGTTTAATTTTTTTTCCTCTTGTCACGATAGCTTGAACTATTATTTAATGATGCAACATACAAGTAGAAAGCTTACCAATGGAGAATAAGTATGATGGAAACAACAATGCCAATAATTTTAAAGATTTCTTCTCTCCATTTAGGTCTAGTTAAATCAAGGCTCTCTGCGAGCTCAAGTCAAGGTAATGCGTAATGATCCTATTGCAAGACTTTATTGTTCTTTCCCTTCTCTTTAATGTCATGACTAGCATCCCCTCACACTATTAGCTGATAATTGGCATGACCAAACCACTTAGTGTGACTACTGATCCATCTGAGCATCAAATATAAGCTACATTAATTTAAAGGATAGTTTGCCCAACACTTACTCCATATAGCATAGCTGATAATATAGCGGTCATATAATATTTTTTCAAGTTGACAGGCATTTTTCTACCACATAGAGCTCCCACTTCACTAATTTATGATGGGGACATAATGCCATGGGACCGTCAATTTATTTCAAGCATAAGCTACGCTCGAAGCTTGAGATTCACCAATAGCGTCGATCTAGATGAATGACTGACATTAGTAGATTTGGCAACAGGTATAATTGGTAGCTGATTAGATGGATTGAAAATTCTCATTTAAATTGATTAATTGATTTGAATGAAAATCCTTTAAATTTTAGGCTGATTTTATTTTCTTCTTTCCTTTTTAGATATTCACATTTAGAATGCTATATTTGCTTTTATTTTTGTATTTATTTCTACAATTTAAATTTGAATTGTAATAGGCCTATACAAAGGCATGGACTAGTATTATTTATTCTTAATTCTGAAATAAATTATCTTTGAGTTTGAAAATTGTGTTATATCCCAGTAAAAGAAAAGGTTTGGGTGAAAATCCCAAAATATCTTAAAGAAATTTAAGGTATCCCAAACTCTTCTCAAATTATCTCACTGCTTTCAAGCTCATCTTAAGCTCATACCCCTGCTTGTAATTTCCCTATCCTAAATCATCCTCCCGAGCCTTACGGGATCAGAACCGGTCACTGAGCTCCTCGCCATCACCACTTCCTTCTGCGCCTCCACCTCCACCGACAGGAGGCTCGCCAATCGCAGGCAAATGCTGGCAAACCCGTCGCCCTGTGTTCCGGTAGTCCTTTGCTCAGTTGTTGCCACCCATCTAACCCAACGCAATCAGCGTCTGCCAGATCCTTGCGTCGATGCCCCGCTCCCGCTTGCCTCTGCCTCCATCTCCGCCTTCGCTGACGACCTGCCCACTGGCTATCGTCGACTGTGGCCCATTATTTTGCTTTGCCATTCACGTTGTGTGCCGATAGGACGTGGCGTTGACTGCTTTCACTATTCTGACGTGAGCCCTACGACCGGGGGCATCAATAATGACGATCGATACTCCCACTTGCCTCACTGTTTGCTGCTGTTGTGTTGCTTGACAATCACACCATCGACAACTCCATCTTGCTGCCCATTGCTGCCCATCTTCTCCTACAGCTGCTCGTTTGCGCGGCCTCCCGTCGGCTGTTCTCATGCGCCAATGCGATCCTCCGACTCTGTCCTCCAATTTGCTGCTCTGTTTATGCTTTTGATTGCTACAACTCACTTTCGAATTCTTTATTTTTAAATAACTTTGAAACTTAACTAATATTTTGAGTAATCTGTAAGGTTTGGTAATGATTTCTATTGCCGAGATAGTCTAATTTGCTCACCTATACAATCTTAACGTTATTGTATGATTAAATTACTATTAGATTATATTTATTTGTGAGATTATCTACTTTCTGCATACCTGGGTTCTAATTTGTTGAATTATTGTTACCTTAAAGTTTCTGAAATATTTAAAATTAATCTTTTTGCGAAATTAGAGTTTCTTGATTATTACATAATTATTGCCAGCATTTATCCTCATGAAATTTTCTGTTCATTTGTTAATTTTATTTATTAATCTCTAATTAGGATTGCACTGCATATTATTTTGCATCATTTTGTCACTTCTTTCTTCAAAATTGCAGACCTATAATACTGGCAATGTGTCTTTTTTTGCTCAATTTGAATATGTTCCAAAAGAGTGTACTTCCAAAATGACACACTTTCAAAATGAAATCTTCAAGATTTTAACTTCAGATTAACTACTTAATGAGTGACATCTATTATAATTACATCTTCCACAAAAAACAAGCACAACAAAATTTCATTTTGAATGTGCTTAGGCAACTAGTCTATCACCAAATGACAAAATAAAAATTCAAACAAGAAGCTTAGTGCAGTCCAAAAATATGCAGAAAATTACTTCGAATTATCATTAGTAGCCCTCACATAAGTAATCAATTCATCATATATGTCCTCAATGACATTAACATATGTGATGGGCATACATTTGTTTTCTATTGCCCACCAAATAACATTTTTTGGCACAGTGATTTACCTTTCAAAATTCATAAAAATAATGTGAAAAACAAGTACGTCCTAATGACATTAACATACCTGATGGGCATACTTTTCTTATCCATTACCTAGCAAAGAACCTGCTTTGGTACTTGTTCTTAAGCATCAATCAAAATCAATACAAACAATTTGAGATTCCTTTTTTTCATCTTTACACTTTCTTGCCAATTTTCTACAAGAAAGATAGCCACTATTGTTGATCTTTCAGGCATACAACCAAAATAACTTTTTGATCTTATGGTTTCTTTTCTTATCCTTCTTTCAATAAGTCTTCTCAGAAATTCATAGTAAGGCATATAAAGTTGATCATTAAATAAAAACCAAAAGTTCATCCCTATATTCTTAAAAGTTGGGACAAGATTGCTCTGTTTACCCTTATCAATAGATTTTAATTTTAAATATCTTATTAAACAGTCATGTATGATGTAACCTAATATGCACCAATATCTCATGTATGCTTACAACGCTTACTTCGATAAGGAAATTGATAGAGCTTTTTAACTTTACAAGACTTCATCATATAGAGCTTCTTTCACTTCAAAGATGCATCTCTCAAGCATATTTGACTCTTTTACCACCTAACACTATTAAGACATAATATGAGATATATTAATCATGAAAAGTGAGAAATTTTATGTTGGCTATCAACCTACTGCAACTATCCTCTCTTTAGGCCTGGGGCTAAGATGGGACATCTTAATGGTCAACGACTTAGATCAAATCTTTTGTTATGATGTGTTGATGGGTGACGCGGATTTTATTTTATATTATTTTATTAGGCATTGTTTGTAGATAGTTATTGAACATTTGAGAGGATTTTTGATTAATGAAAACTGAGCATGTGTCAAATCCGATTCTGAGATGAGGTCAATGTGAGATTCCGTAAGAGACCGATATCTTGGAAAAGAATAGTTGAGAAAGCTTAGGTGTGTATCATTGAAAAAATATTTATCCTATTTGAAAGGGGAAACATCAGAGAAAAAAAACATCTCCAAAACCAAAATAGTCAAACCAGGCTAACTACAACCCCATCATCAGTCAAAAAAAAAAAAAAAACTTTCAAGTAACTACAACCTCATCACAGCCCCTTATTAGTGCAACCTTCTGGAAGTCAACAGCTGGCCCTCCTCCCATCAATGTTGGCATCAGCATCCAACAAGCTGATTTTAGAAGATTCGAAGTCCTGCCACTATCTGTGCTCTCAAGAGCAGGATCTAATCCTGTTTTGTTAATCTCACCTCCACAATTTAATGGAGTCATTGTAACATTACACTACAATGCTGGTCCTGTGTAGCAAAAAGAAAAGATTGCTTACATTTATTTTAGGGCTGAAGTGCTGTTTTTTCCATCTACCTCCTGGTGTGTGCTGAGCATCTCTCCACCTCAAATAGACTACTTAATTATAGTTACTTAATTATAGGTGACACAATTGGAATTGATTTTTAAATTTATTTGATATATTGCATAATCTAGAAAATTACTATGAAATTTGAAAATCAATGAAAGCAAGTGAACTTTCTGACTTTCCAAAAGACAAACTAATAATTACAAGGCTTTCACCATTATGTCATTCATGGAACTCACTTTGGTATAAAAAATAGTAATAATACTCTCATAATGAAAAAATAAAAGGAAAAAGGAAGTAGATCAAAAAGGTTAATTCCCTTGTGAAAATGCATACTCATTCCTATTTTTACATCTGAGAAACCTAACCTGAGTTTCAAAGGCACGAGAGAAATTCTGGCCAAGATTATGGCTAGTTCCAGCTTGCAAAGCCTTTCTATCACCCATCATAGCTTCAATTGTATATGTACAAATAGCACCAGCAAATGTCTCTATCCTGGATTTTCTACCTGCAATAACAGGTATTGCAGCTTCCTCATAAGCAAATTTTTTATAGACATCAATCATCTGCAATGCCTGCAGCACAAGACAGACTCAATTAGATATAATGTACTTGGAAGCATAAAACCTATTGGGAAGATGCTGACCTCAGTTTCTGCTTCTTCAGCAGTTGCATGGGCCGTATGCCCTTCCTGCCATAGAAACTCAAGCGTCCTTATAAATGGCTTGGTCCTCATTTCCCATCTTGTGACATTCGCCCACTAAAAATTGTAAATCATGCTTCCAAGTGAAAGAGAGAAAAACAACCTAGGTAATATTCAAATAAAAGAGATTGAATTGAATTTCTACCCAACCTGGTTAATCATTAAAGGAAGATCACGATAACTCTGAATCCATTGAGTAAACATATGATTAACAATTGTTTCACTTGTAGGACGTACCTGTCAAGCCCTCACAAGGGGAGTGAAATAAGTAGATTAGGATACACAATAGAAATGAAAATCCTGCAATGGAGTAGATAACAATATACCACAAGTTTTTCCTCGAGCTCCTTCCCCCCTCCAATGGTGACAAGTGCTAGTTCTGGACTGAAACCTTCAACGTGGCTAGCTTCCTTCTCTATGAATGAGTATGGAATGAACTGTATCAAGAAACGGTTTAGTTAAAAGATATGACTGAAAACTACAAAATATAACATTATAAGAAAATCACGAGAGTAGTATTTTGACAAAGCAATAAAAGGGTACTCAAGGAAAACCAACCTTTTCGTGATAGTTTTAGCAATTCCAGTTAGTAATATGCTGACAATATGCACAATGCGTAATTAATTCAGGAGGAAAACATGCGCTGCAGTCACAGAGAGAAGCACTCTTGGGTAAGGTAGATTGAATTGGCCTCAACTCAACCTCAGACTTTTTGAGTTAAATCAAACTTAATTTTTAAGCTTATTGATTTAATTATTTATTTTACATAATATAACATTTATTAAATATACATTTTTAGTAAAACCTAAATATTTTATGTATGCATTTATACGCTAATCCCTTCAATATATACCTTATATAACATATTTATAAACATAAAATATTTAAAATTCACATTAGGAAAAGCCTAAATATGTATCATTATACCAAGCCTTAATCCCACTAGGTGGGGTCGGCTATATGAATCCTTTGTTTCCATTGTGCTCTACTAGTTACCAAATTTTTACCTAAGCTTAAGTAACTAAGATCACTTCTTATAGTTTCTTGCCATGTCTTCTTTAGTCTCCCTCTTCCTCTTTGTACATGGGCAAAATCCAATAACTCAAATTTTCTAAATGAAGCTTCAATCGGCCTACGATTTAGGTGTCCAAAATTTATCTAAGCCGACTTTCTCTAAGTTTATCCTCAATTGGTGCAACACCAACTTTCTTTTGGATATACTCATTTCTCATTCTATCTTTTCGTGTATATCCACACATCCACCTTAGCATCTGTATTTCTGCAATATTTATTTTATTTGTATGTTTTCTCTTTGTAGGCCAGCATTCAACACCATATATCATCGCTGGTCTTACTAAAGTTTTATAAAATGTACCATTAATTCTGGGTGAGATTTTTCTATCGCACAACACACCAGAAGCATTTCTCCATTTCAAGAACAAATTGAGTCTATAGAGATAAAAACCTTGATTAGTCAACAAGAGAGAAGCAAGCTGAAAGTTTGAGACCAACTAGAGTCTAAAGAGAACAAAGAAGACAACTCAAGGATAAACCTAGAGGACCCGACACTTCAAACTCAATCAAGCTCAAGTTCCCACCACATGACAATGGCATAGATAGGGAGCAAATCCTGACAAAATCCTAGGGCGCTAGCAATAAAGACAAAAAGGAAATTGGCCGTATGCTTGGAGATGGGACAAAGTCCACATCATTGTTGCTTTGTATATGGGGAAAGGTCTAAAGTGGAAAAGAAAAATGATATAAAAGGGGGGCATACTTAATTTTAAACAAAAATTGGAATAAAGAAGCTTCTAGGGAAAAATATGCATTTTACATTTCTTGCCCCTTTTCTTCTTTTTCTTCTCCACCATGTTAAACAAGTTGAGAGTTACAGAGAAAAAATGAAATCATCAAAGAGAGAACTAGCTTTTGAACTCATGTTTGAGCCTGAGGGTGAGCCCAAAGCCTCCCATCCAGAGATACTCCTCAAGATCAATCTGCCTAGAACTCAACAGGGAAGAGATCTCTACAACATAAAAAAAAAAATCATTTGTAAAGTTTGATTCGGTTCCTTGAGAAGTATCTCTATGCAATTATATCATTAATAAACCTTCGAGGTACGACACTACCAACCTACTACCTTGGAGTTTCAACTCACAAAACAATGCCTCTAAAAAAGATACAGGAGAATGTATGCAGAGTGTATAGCGCCTATGAAAACATAGTTAAGATCAGATAGCATTCATCTTGGAAATTATATGAAGAAAACAAACCACAATTTAAGTATTTCAGCAAATTTAGCATGTGTACATGTCCCCAGTATATTTTACTGCAAGTGACTGTTAGCTGAAGTAATTATGACGGAATGCAGAGAAACTGGTTTGCAGGATAATCTCATATCTCAATAATATTCATAATAAGTACCTAATATTTTGAGATTCTATATCTTGCTTTTTCAAACGAGCAGAGTATGTTGGATCCACAGGATAGTGAAAGGAATCATAAGTTGAGAATCATGTTACAGAATCCAAAGCAGTAACCTTCCAAGCTAATAAGGAGACAAGCTATGATCCCCATCGTGATTTCAGACCATCTCCAGAAGCAAAAAAAGAGGAAAAAAAAATGCCAGAAAAAGGCAAGAAGTCACGCACTTGGGGGAAGTACATATTACTGTGACCGGTCTCCTTGAACTTCGTATTCAGATATTCCTACAAAACACACAAATTATAAATCAAAACCATAGCTCTTTCCACGAAACCCAAGAAAAATCAACAATAAGAAAAACGCACCTGGATTGCTTCCCAGATAGAATATCCGTAGGGACGAATTACCATCGTTCCGCGTACGGGGCCATAATCCGCAAGCTCCGCATTGGCGATGACGTCAAGGTACCATTCGTTGAAGTCCACTGAACGGGGAGTGACCGACCCATCCGGGCTCGAAGAGGGCTTTCGTTCGGACGTTCTCGCCGGAGGCGACTCCTCGGACAGCGCCTGCTGGTCTTCCTTGATGAGACACTGCGTAGAGAGGCTCCTCCCAGCTGCGGAAATCCTCCGGATAGAAAGGCGAACAGTATAAGAGGAAGATGAGGAGGAGGTGAGAAGGAAGGATGGGGAGGGCAGAGGGAGAATCCCCATGGCCATGGCGGATTAGAAGGCAGCGGTGGTGGTTCTCGCCGGAGAGGGACAGCGGAGTTTTTTGTCTTGGGGTGCGTTTGGATAGGGGGTAGGGTTAGCTTATCCTCATTAATAATTTATCCCAGCTGAGATAAATTATTAATTATAATATTACATTTGAATACTAATTTAGATTAATTTAAAATAATTTTAAATTCTATTTTACAAATAAATAAATTAATTCATGATAGTAAATAAAAAAAATAAAATAGAAAGAAAACAGTTACTAATCTATTTAACACAAAAATAATACAGTCATTATAAATAATAAAAAATATGAAATTGTATATATTTATTAAGAACAACATCCTCGTACAGTTGAGCACCATGATCTTCATCAATTCATTACCCCCTACAACAAACAAAGTATAATTAAATATGATACAATGAATAGTATTAGTAAGTTAATTACTTCAAATTTTCAGTATAAGTTAACCTGGCTCATCCACATCTGTTCAATAATTATCGTCCTGATAATTTTCCCCCATCGTTGTTCATTTGCAAATACATAAGTTGTTTAGTCTTCATCTTCAGTCTGTTCCTCCAAACTCTCCTCTTGCTCTAAATCAGCCTCTCGCATGTTGAAGTAGGTATCATGACTATGATATCTACCAATATAATTGTGCAAAATACAACATGCAAGTACAATATCCGCTTGTATATTAAAGAAAAATAGTTTCATATCAGTTAATACTTTAAACCTTTTTTTAATATACCAAACGTGCGTTCAACAATATTTCTTAATTGTGCGTGCCTATGATTGTACAACTCTTGAGAAGACTCATATCTTCGTTGTGAACAATTACGAAAACTACTCAAATGGTACCGTACACTACGTACTGGTGCAAGAAGCTTGTCATTATTAGCATATTCAGAATCAACTAAGTACATCTTTCCTGATTTATTCACAACATAAGAAGAAGTTAATATATATATAAAATATTGAATATATATTATTACTGAATTTACCTTGCGGTACTGAGAAACCACCTTGCTCGGTTGCCCATTTTAAAACACGCATGTCAGCAGCAGATCCTTCCCATCCACTTGCAACATATACAAATTATCGATCAAAAGAGACAGCAGCCATAACATTCTGAGATATGAAATCTTTTCTATTTCTATATCGATTTTGCTTGTGAACAGGTACTACGGCAGGAACATGTGTTCCGTTAATAGCACCTAGGATATCTTTGAAGTATGGGTAAAAATGTGAGTTATTTCGGATGTGTGGATGACATTGAGTGGTCGAATCTGGAAGTACAATGAAATCATCTTTCAAAGTCAGGACTCCTTATAGGACTTGTCTGAAATTACGACTAACTGTTTTTAGTAGTGTTGAAAAAATTCACAAACACTTCGGTAACTATCAGCTTACGCAATAACCCGCAAAAATACTGGTAACTGTTCTGCTGCTGGCATATACCGAGTATCTCTTAGGACACTACGGTCTGCTAGCAGGTCCCTCAGGCCAACAAATACTTATGCAGACATACGAAAACAGTTGTATGCTGGTACATCATGCCCATTTAAGATCTCATGAATGTATAATTTACCGGGGTATGGTCTATCGTACATAACTCGAGGAACTTGTACATTAGATTAGTCTAACTCAGCAAACTCAGAAACAAATTCCAGTAATGCTGCCTCTTCATCTAAGCATGTGATGAGGTTGACAACCTCATTGCCATAAAATTGGCTAATATTCATCTGTAGCATATTATAACATTCCATTACCAAATTGCGAATACAAAAACATCTAATTATTTCAACAATACAATATAACGAGATAATATTACAAACGTTGAGGATACAGAATAAAATAATATTACTACTGCAACGCTAAACAATAGTACAACAACCTCAAAACAACTGTCTGTAGTAACTTTGGAGACAAACAAGTTAAATGCTCAATCTTACACTAAAAAGTGGGGGGAGGATCAAATGATGGGTTTGGTCGATCGGTAAATATTGGCATTCGGCCAAATCGAGCATGTCGAAAAACAGTTGCACCAACCCAAGTTTCTAACTGACTCCCATCTAGCATCATGAACACTGTGATATTGTTAGGAGTTTCATTTAATGCATCTATCATTGCACACAGTGCGGTGTCTGTTAAATTTTGCATACATCCTAACTTTTTCATCGCGTCTTCCATAGTGTAAGGCATTGCGCGTTGCATTGCATGCAATGCAATATTTGTTTTGTTCCTTGCCTCAGACAGTAAGCACTCTGCATCTTCTTTTGTAAAACTTTTTTTTCGTCGCCTACATTCTTTGCCTGTTTCAGCTACACGCTTACCTCCACTCCCTGAGGAAGGTTCACATGTTACATCATTATCCTCAACGAAAACGTAGTTCTCAGCAAAACTAGATCCTTCTCCAGAAACGTATCTAGTATCGAAAGCAGGTTTGTTCCAGTCATTCGCATTGACTTGAACATTTGCGTCCATTTCTGGAGACTCAGCCGTTGACATGTAATTGATGGAAGACCTTGCATGGTTGCCCAATGCGTATGTGTTTGTAATGAGGTCCCCAACTGCTTCATAATGTGTAAAGGGTTTCCTTCGTAACGGTTCATATTCTGGGTGAACCTATACAAATTAAGACTATAAGTTACAGAAATAATTAGTGCTGGTACTCAAATTTAACAAATATTACTACATCACACCTGAAGAATTTCTTCCCACAAATCATCGGTTGCATCCGGTGTGTTTTTCACTGGATCCCATCCCCACCCACTCCGCCCAGCAAGTTCATGATACTTCATGTATTCTTTTTTTAATGTTTTCCAGGAATTTTTTAGTTGTTGGGCGGTTTTCTTAGTACCCACTTGGCTATTGTAAGCCTTAGTAATCTCAATCCAAGCTAAAGGCGTAGGATTCCCGTTAACCACGTCCCCATTATTATGTTTCTCAGTAATAAGCAAAATTAGTCTGTCTTTCTCTTCACTAGAGAAATTTGGATCCCTACTTTTTCTATTCGCTCTTAGGTTTGAGGGATCTACTTGTGGCTCATCTTCAGTTTCTGTCATTCTGTCATCTGCAGGCATAGTTCGCGAAGGCTTCCTAATTGATAGTTTATCCTGACCCGTACGTCGGAAACCGGAGTTCATATTGCCTAACAGAAATTATAAATGGTGAGGAATATTTAAGAATCATGGTAATTGTTGTGCAAATACTGTCTTAAGTAGTAAGTACCGGCCTCAGAAATTTGTATGTTGGCTGCGGTATCTTGGATCGGCAAAAAGGTAAACATTATCATGTTTACCTCTCCACCTGGATACCAAGGGTAACTGAGCAAACATAACATGAATTCACTTTGAGATTAATCAGACCTCCTTTTGATTTTTTTTTCGATCAAAAAATTCATCATTGCCCATATTTCAAAAATGGAAAACCCACCAAATCACAAAATCAAGTAGACAACAGTGAAAAAAAGCACAAAACCGCAGAATGACAAACAGTACAGAACCAAAAAAAGCAGAGGGAATGACCATGCAGCAGGGCAAAGTATTGGGCTCAGAAATTTCCATAACAGCTACGGTAACTTGGATCGGCAAAAAGGTAAACATTATCATGTTTACCTCTCCACCTGGATACCAAGGATAACTGAACAAACATAACATGAAATCACTTTGACATTAATCAGACTCCCAATTTTTGCCCATTTTTTATTGACAGAAAATTCATCATTGCCCATATTTCAAAAATAGTATAAGAACAAATGTGATATCCGAGCAAACAAGTGTTGTATCTATTCATAGCATGAATTCCAAGCAGAACACAGTAAAAAAAAATCACAAAATCATTATAACAAACAGTAGAAAACAGCACAAAATCGACAATGACAAACAGTAGAGCACCAAGAAAATCATAAGGAATAACCATGCAACAGGTAAGAAATGAAAAATAAAAAATAAAAATAATGGGCAGCAGGAATTCCAGACAGAACAGAAAAAAGTAACCCAACAAATCACAAAACCAGATAGGAAAACAGTGGAAAACAGCACAGAACCGCAGGAATGAAGATCCAGTCCAGCAACCCAAAGAAAAAAAGAAGGACAAGTGCATAGCCATTGCAGCAGCTATGAACCTGTGCAAACAAACAGCACAGCACAGAACCAATCAAAAAAGATCAGCACCAAACAAAGAAGAGCAGGGGGGATCCACAAAAAAAAAGATGGACAATTATAACAATGGATAGCATGAATTCCAAGCAGAACACAGAACAAAAAAAAAAGTAAATCACAAAATCATTATAACAAACAGTGAAAAACAGCACAAAACCGAGAATGACAAACAACACAGCACCAAGAAAAGCATAAGGAATAACCATGCAGCAGGTAAGATATGAAAAATAAAAACTAAAAAGAATGGGCAGCAGGAATTCCAGATAGAACACAAAAAAATAACTCCACAAATCACTAAACCAGATAGGAAAACAGTGGAAAACAGCACAAAAATGCAGGAATGAAGATCCAGTCCAGCAACCCAAAAAAAAAAAGTACAAGTTTATAGCCATTGCAGCAGGGATGAACCTGTGCAAACAGAGGGGGTATGAACCGCACAGCACAGAACCAATCAAAGAAGAACAACACCAAGAAAAAAAGAACAAAGGGGAATCACAACAAAAAAGTTGGACAAGTGCACATCCATTGCAGCAGGTATGGAGTTAAAAATAAAAAAAAATTATTACAATGGATAGCATGAATTCCAAGCAGAACACAGAAAAAAAAAAAACCAAATCACAACATCAAGGAGGAAACAGTGGAAAACAGCACCAAACTGAGAATGACAAACAATAAGGAGCACCAAGAAAAGCATATATAATGACCATGCAGCAGATAAGAAATGAAAAAATAAAAATTAAAAGAATGGGCAGGAATTCCAGACAGAACACAAAAGAAAAACCCCACAAAGGATAACTAAACTAGATAGGAAAAACAATGAAAAACAGCATAGAACCGCAGGAGTGAAGTGCCATGACAGCAACCCAAAAAAAAAAAGAAAGGACAGGTGCATAGCCATTGCAGCAGGTATGAAATTAAAAACAGAGGGGGTATAAACAACACAGCACAACACCAAATCAAAGAAGAACAGCACCAAACAAATGTTTACTTAAGACAGTATTGGGCTCAGAAATTTCTACGTCGGCTAAGGTAATTTAGATCGACAAAAATTTGGTTTACCAAGGATAACTGACACATAATATGAAATCACTTTGAGATTAATCAGACCTCCAAATTTTTTTTTTGTCAGAAAATTCATCACTGTCCATATTTCAAAAGTGGCTAAGAACAAGTGTAATATCTGAGCAAACAAGTATTGTATCTGTTCATATACGAATTATAGCTTAACTGTAGCAGAACATAAACATTAAATGAGAATAAAGAAAAAGTATACTTACTTGAAAGCCGATAGAGCAAAGCAATTAGAAGAGAATGCTGAAACTTGAAGGCACAGGTAAGATAACCATCCAATCTCAGCAATAAATGGGAAACCAAGGGCAGAACAAGCAAAAAAATAGTCAAAGCATAATGAACATAATTTGGAACAACATAGTAGAGGTAAGAGCTCTCATTTTAAACAATGACAAAAGAGGAACATGGCATAAATTATAAAGTAACATGGCAATGAATCATATAACATGAGTTACATAAGACAAAGTCCACCTAATAAGCATGGTAACATGCCTATGTCTCATAGCAAGAATAGTAGCAAAATGATAATCAATAAAATTGGTTAATAATGACAATGAGAACATGGGTAACATGAGATAAAGCCAGGTCATCACACTGCACAAGCATCACTCAACTCTCACAAAAACAGAGGGCAAAATCGCAGGTGAACAGCAGAGAACCAAGGAATGCAGAGCCATTGCAACAACCAAAAAAAAAATAAAAATTGGACAAGTGCACAGCAATTGCAGCTGGTATGAAGTTAAAAACAAAAAAAAATTATTAGAATGGATAGCATGAATTCCAGGCAGAACACAGAGAAAAAAAAAAACAAATCACAAAATCAAGGAGGAAACAGTGGAAAACAGCAGAAAACCAAGAATGACAAACAGCACAGCACCAAGAAAAGCATAGGAAATGACCATGCAGCAGGTAAGAAATGAAAAAAAAATGGTAACAATGCGCGGCAGGAATTCCAGCCATAACACAAAAAAATGCAGCAGAATGACAATCAGCACAAAACCAAGAAGAGCAGAGGAAATTATAATGCAGCAGCTATGAAATGAAAAAAAAAAATGTTAGCAACAGGAATTCCATGCAGGCAACCAAAATTAACCCACGAAATCACAAAATGAAATAGGAATCAGTGAAAAACAGCACAGAACGGGAGAATGACAAACAACACAGAATCAAAAAAAATAGAAAGGGTATAAACAGTACAGCACAGAAGGTAGATCTATGATTAGGGCAGGTAGATCTGAGAGTAGAGAAGGCAGATCTGCCATTAAGTCAGACAGAGAGTAGAGAAATACATTTACTTGAACAAATACAACCAAAAATACTCGCCTCAGCCAAGCCAGAAGGCCGTCGCTACCGGAGAGGCACTGCGCCGGCCTGCGTATCAGAGCAGAAGTTCTCCGCCGTCGCCGCGCCTGGAGCGGTGCCATCATCCGGCAGCTAGGTAGCGCGAAAAAACCCAACCGCTCGCGCAGGATTCGCGCGCGATAGAGAGCACAGGTCCGCCATCTCCGCCCTTACCCCAGATCTCGGCTGGGGTAGCTAAACCCGGGGTTAGGCGGGGTAAGGGCAGGCCGCTGGGTTTGTTAACCCAGGGATAAAGGTAACGCGTTATAACGCGTTTGGTGGGTTAGCTGGGTTAACTTAACCCAGCTAACCCACCTATCCAAACGGCCCCTTGAGCTTATGCAGAATTGTCCTTGTCATTTCGATTATTACTTGATTGACATTGTTCAAAAAAAGTTACGCTCATGTACATAAAATATTTTAAATTTAGAAATATTTAAATCATAAATTGAATTAATTTTATTTTGAAATAAATTTAATTTAAGTTATATATAATTTAAATTATAGTCAACAATGAATTTTAAGTACAAAGTTAAAAATATATTGTATTTATATGTAATAAACACAATATATTTTTAACTTTGTATTCATTTTGGTAAAGGTTGTATAAGAATGCACATCAAGCAAAATGTATTCTACAAAAAAATAATTTACAAAAATATGAAAAAATAAAGTGAAATGGCGAGAAAACAATGCAAAACAACATTTTTTCGCTGTTGCGCGTGTGGCACTGCGCGCGGGGCCTTGCACACATGCGGCGCGGGCCGATTGGGCGTCTCACGGGTGATGTGGCGTGCTACCCACACCCAATACGAGTTCGAAAAGAGAAGGCTCTCCTGAAGCTCAATCAAAAAGGAAGATTGTCATGTCAAACAACAAATTAGTCTGATGGGAGGATGCATGGAGAGCAAAAGGGAAAGCTTGCAGGGGCTTTGGGATTTGTATAACTCGTTTCGATAGCCTCCACTTAGGCTCGAACTTTATCCTACTTGAAATAGACTTTTACTGACTCGATTTACTTGCAAGTCGAATCCACCTGGCTGAAAGGGAATGGATTCATCAAAGATCAACTCATTATATGCAAGAATGCATTTGTATTGTTCAGTGAGTGTAGAAATTATATACACATCATTCTGTTTTGTGAAGCTTTACACACATAATGTTAGCGGAGAAATAGAATGGTGCTTAGACGGAAATGAACGAACATCCATTAATTTAAAAGCATAAGCTATTGGGTAAAGACCATCACTTGTATATCATAATTGTACCAATGTTCCCAACATATTATGTATACATATCTATCAATATTATTATATAGAATACATAATTTGCATGAATCCTATTTTATTCATAATCTAAGGCTTGTAACTTAGCTGAAATTAACCGATAATAGAGCAGTGGCTAGCAGTGAACGATGTTGCAGATGACTACGTTAGTTTAAGCGTCGTGAACGATATTGCAGAAGGCTAAACCAGCAGGATCGAGGTCCAAGGTCTTGGACGATTGCTGCGTGCCGAAACGCGAGCAGTGGCTGGCCGCACAGATGGGGCGGTGGCAGCGGGGTCGCCAGCTCTCGCGGGTAGCCGGCGGGTCGCTAGAGGCGAAGGTGGCGCGAGAGGAGCCTGCAGGCAGGGTCGTCGCCGCTTGCCGGTGGCCGGAGGGACGTTGGAGGCGACGAGAAAGATTTGGAAGCCTCAATTTCAGCTCAGTAATCAACAAATCAAATCTAATTTCAGACCCAAAATGAATTTTTTATAGCTTGCAGCACCTGAACGCATAAATATTACACCAAACACACCCTTCTTTATTACCTTTATTTGAACGTTTCATTTAAGCAATTTAAAATATTTATAAAGATATTTTTTTTGGGTTAATTTCATACGTATTTTTTAGGTAGATTTTTGATTTCACGTAGATTCATAATATTTAAGTGTTTAACTCTGTTCCATTTAAGTTATTGTCATGGAGAAATTATTACGTTCAAGAACTGCAAGCCCCGCCCTTTGTATGCGTGGTGGGCGTGCTCGAACATTTAGGCACCTGAACCTAATAATATTACACTGCCATGACATTTCAATTTTTGGTGTATCAACTGAATACACTTATCACACTTTAGTTTGGTGATGTACTTAAAATCCTGAGAATATCCTAATCATCCATTCATGAAAATCTTTGATGTATGAATTCTCAAAAAGGAGGATAAATATGAAAGATTTTTAAGAAAACTTTTTCCATTCAAAGACCAAAAATAGTATAAACAATATTTATAAAAAAATGAAAGGTTTGTCACAGGATGCATTAAAGGAAAAATAAAGATTTCGAAGGTTTCTTAGCTCCTTCACCTTCATTTCATAATAGCCAAGATTACCTTATATGTCGATTGAATTATTATTTTATATGCTCTAATTACTTCATTTTATGCCCTTTGTTTAGCATCTCGAGAAGAAATGATGTTCTTTAAAGTAACTCTATCATGCTCTACATGCTGAAAGAACTCACGATCCAATTCAAGAATTCAAGTGCAACAACCTTTTAAATATCATTCGTGACTCACGAAAGCGTAGATATGGATAGATGAGTGATGACACTCTCTGGTCTCAATATTCTAGCTAGAGACATTGAGAAAAATAAAAATGCCCTCCATCTCTACGCCTTTTTCTGTAATCTTGTTGACTGTTTTTAATTTACAGAATAATTGTAACATCCCACCCATTCATTTTGGGAGAAAAGTTTAAAGCTGAGTTGGACCGAGAATGAAAGAATTTGGACTTAAAAAGAATGATTGTTGGATCTATTTATGAAAGGTTGGAAATAGGGGGATCAAACTGTAATTACGCCAAATTAGATAAGGCCAGCCGCTGTGCCGCTTTTGCCCGTGCCGCCCCCTTCTTCCGCGCGTCGCCGCGCCAGGTGAGAGGAAAAAGAAGCATTTCTTCTCTCCCTCTCGGTTTCTCTGCCGCTCGCGCGCGTCCTTCTGTCGCCCGGTTCCGCCGAGCCCAGCGGCAACAGTAGCAGCCGCAGCCGTAGCCTGCAGCAGGAGAAGGAAAAGGGAGGAGAAGAAAGGAAGAAGAAGAAAAGGAAGAGGAAGGAGAGGAAAGCCCGAGCAAGATTTCTTAGTGCTGTTTCATGATTAAACAGTAGGTAATTCTTTCCGATTTATTATGTTAATGAAATGATATTGTAATGTGATGATGTGTATTGATCTTGTTTACACATGTGAATACGTGTGTTTTATTGGTCTGTGAGGTGATGTGGTATTATTGAATATTTGTATGCCAAGAACCGATGAGGGCGGAAAGTTCTCTATTTATGTGTTATGTCGATAAGGGCGGGGAGTATATGTTAGGAGATGTCCTGATGTGGAATCACCGATGTAAAGTGAAACTCCTGTCCAGGCTTCTAGAATAACAAGCTGTAGGGACTTTTGTCAGGCTTCTAGGTGAGAGGATATGAAAATGATAAGTCCGCATCACTAAACAGAGTAATGTATGAGTTTATGAATGTGCTAGTATACTCATGAGTGAGTTATGATGATATTTTGAATGTTATGTATTTTTTTTATTGATCATGTCATGATGTTATATATATTTATTTTATGTTGGATATTGTTTTAACTACTGGATTTGTTCTAACAAACTCCTGCCATTTCTGGTGGCAGGTGCTGCATAAGAGGGATCACGGGATATGGTGTGAGGTACAGCAGGATGCTGCAAGGTAATGAATGAGTTAAGAGAGGTTTTCTGGCGTCCGGGGAACCGGGACGTCACAATAATGGTCAAGGTTAAGGGAGTGTTTGGTTTGTTGTTACGTTAGTATTATATTATGTAATCTAGATGTTATCTTTTAATTAATAATTTTATAATCTTATAGAAGATTATTTATAGATGTTATTAAACCAAATGATTATTTTTTCTAGATAATATAACATAACGTCAAGATAATATTGAACCAAACAACTCCTAAAACTCATTTGGATTATCTAATTTGTTAAAACTGATTAATGAATATTCACAATTGGATCTCCTTGGTTGTTTCCCTCTTTTGATTTTTGATAGATTTGATTGATTTTTAAGATGATCTATAATCTCTTTCCTGATTCTCAAATCCCTTCAGGTTTTCTTCAGAATGATTATTTACCAGTTAAATCATTAATGCTATCAATATTGACGATATTTGTAATTGGGCTCGTCAAAAAATGGAACGTTTTTTTACCCAAATTTTATTATCAAAATATGTTCGAGGTCTCAAGGAGCAATTGAAGAAGGCTCCAAATTCAAAGGAACATTGGAATAAGAATATTTGATATTTTCTCGGTGATATTTCCCCTTTTGAAGTCTTTTTAAAGACCTGTTTGATTGTTATATTATTTTAATCACATTAATTTCAAAATATTTTATTTATTATAAAAATAAAAAAATTTAAAAAAACATTTAATTTAATATTATTTTAATATTATATTATATATTTTAAATTTTATGATATTTATATATCATCTCTTACTGATAATTTTTAAATATTTTAAAAATTATTTATGAATATTATTAAAGTAAAAATTTATTTTATTTAAATAACATGATAATTTCAAAATAGCATTAAATTAAATGCCATNATATATTTAGATTTTATGATAAATCTATAGTTTTTATGATATAACTAAATTGATTTGTTTGCGCCACTAATGTGTTACTCTAATTCGATATAAAAATTATGTATATATATATATATATAGCAAATCACTTATTTGTTAAGTATATAATTTAAATTACATTTATGTGAATATTTCGTTTTTGAATCCGAGGTGACAAATTCGTATTTAAACTCAAATTTGTTGACGAGTGGACTCACGCTTAACCCGGTTCAACCCGGATTTAAACATGGGCTTGAATGAATCGCAAACCCTAGACCTTGGAAGAACCCGATCTTCCCCCATTCTGCTCTCTGTATCTCTTCCTTATTCTGCGTTGGTTTCTCCACGAAAACGAGAATCTCCATCGCCTTTTTCTTGACACTTGTTCTCTCCAGCAGTTATCGGATCACATTCTTCTCGTTCCGCTTGCATAACTGCCCTTCCGCGGACTTCGCGTCTCCAAACTCCGGCAGCTCGCGGATTCCACGGGTTTTCCCACTGGAACAGTGGTGTCGTCTCCGGCTTCTTACAGATCCTGGTTTTCCCGATGGTTTGAGGCCCGAGGCGAACGGTGATCCCTTATCTATTCTGTCCCTTTCTCTGCACTACCTTTATGAGCTAGTTCTCGCCTAGGGTTTTTCTTTATTACTTTCAACTTACCAAGAATAATAAAATAAATAATCGAAACTAATTTAGGCCCCTCCAAGACTTATCTTTATATATTGATGAACTTTCTCTGAAGACTTTAGGGCTTAATTGCTTCTAGATTAGAACAAACGCGCTTATATTTCAGATCAAGACCCTCTATTGCGAATTGTTTGAAGCTTAGTTTTTTTTATAGTTGAATTCAAATGATGAAAATTTGTCTTGGGATTTATGTAGGTTAATGTAGGACAACAGGGCCTATTTTGCAGATTAAATTTGTTTGATGTCAAAGTTGTTGGGTTTTTAGTGGGATTAAGGGTGCTTGATTCTAAAAGGTATTTTGTTGGTAATGCAATTAAATACGGATTAAACTCATTTCAGTGGCCATTTCGATGAGAGAGTTTTTTGAAATCAGGTTATAAGTCAAGATGTGAGTTGAGATAAAAGTTGGAAGCTAGATCAAAGAGTTTGGATTAGGCATTTGATATTTGGGAATTTTTGCTTAAAACTTGTACTAAAACTAGACATGGGGATTTTAATTGTCAAACAAATAAACCTTAGAAAGAAATAGAAAACATTGTTAGATGCACCTCACATATAAACAAGTGCTTTACCTATTTATTCCTTTTCTTTTAAGAAAATAAGTTGAATGTGGTGCTATGTTGAGTCTTAGTTGCACTTTTCTTGCCATTTAAATTTCTAATACATATTACCTTCTCATTCCATTTAGTTTGGATTGGTTGGTCAGCTAGGGATGTTGGCAAAGGACTTGGTGATGCAAAATAGAAAATGCAAATGATATTTAAATTTATAATCAACAAGATTAATTGAAAAACTATTTTAATTAAGCCTAAAAGTTTTTTCTGAGTAAATTATATTTTAAATCAGATTTATGAATTTCACAAATTTAAATTATTTTAAAATTAAAATTAAAGTAGATCGTCTGATAAATAAAGATTTATCAAATTAAATTAAGGCGTTGATTTTAATTCAAAAATTCAAATCTGAGGTTCAGGAATTTAGGTCAGATATCTCACAAATTTACCTACAGTAATTTTGCTCTCAACTTTTAAGTTTATTGTCACATAACTAGAGCTAAAGCGGATATATGGGTAGAGCAAATAATTTTATTGAAAACAAATAATTAGCAATTAGTTGAATTCGATGAGAAGTTATATTGATAACAGTAGTAGAAGTTCGATGCTAGGTCGACTGGCTCGAATGTGATTATGTAGCCACGGGAGGTGCTATGCTTGAGACTGTTGAACAACGAGGGCGGAGCCGACGCATCATGGACGGAGCTGAGGAGCGACTATAGGTGGCAGGCGGAGGGAAAGCCAGAGTAGCTACGCTGTTGCGTCCGCTATGCTTGTTGTTGGTGCGGGCAAGTGTTGGAGACAAGCGAGCATTGAAGGTCGGGGGACGACGCGCTTCGGAGGTTGGTGCGCATTGGAGATAGGTGCGCATTGGAGGTAGGTGCGCATCGAAGGAGACAAATGGTTTGAAGTGAGTAAAAGATGAGATTAGATTTTTTTAATAAGAGTGGATAACTATGCTTTTTGAGGATTTTTACCAAAGGCTAATTCTGCTCTTTTTTTTACTAGAATATCGACCCCTTAACCTAAATCTAGGCACTCGGAAAAGCTTGAACTCATTTCATTAATCAATAATAACTTTTTAATACAATATGCCAGACGACTTTTTTATACAGAGATATTTCATGACGAAAATTGGAAATATGATACTAAATACTAAAAATAAAATGTCAAATAAATCTAAACAAAAATTAAACTAATTTTATTACATTAAAATAAAATCAGCTTCAAATATGCGTCGCGTTTTCAAATCTTTTAAATCTACTTTAAATCAATTCAAATAAAATCTAGATAAAGCCAATATGAAAATTTTCAATTAGCTTTAATCAATGTGAATATGAATTTTGATTTAGCATATGATGTCATCTTAATTGTCAAATTCAATATTAATCCATGTCCCCACCACTTGGGTGTTGACATAGAGTGTTGAACCATATTAAATGGTTAAGTGCATATGATTAGTCAGAACTATTGATCAAACATGAGTTACGTGACCCACCAACTTAGAGTTGTATTTTGAGTTCATTGTGGCGAGGATTAACTAAACTTATTAGCTATCCTTTTTTTATATCCATCACAAGAGGAAAAAGTAGGTATAGTACTTGTGGCTGGTTTTAATTGGCGGATTACATTGGAGTTATTGAATTCAATGAATAAAAAAGGCACAGAATAGATAGCACATACATGAATTTGTCTAAGTGGATCTTGTGTCATCGCACTTGTAGTAGAATATAGAACTTATTTTAACCAGTGGAGGATTATTTACATTTTTTAATTGTTTGGTTGGAGTATGCTCTTGGGATGAGTTTTTTTTGAGATAGAGAGGGAAAAAATATTTTAATATTATAATGTATAATAGAAATAAAAAATTCTTATTATCGTGAAACGTGTTGGATGTGAAATAAACTTGATTTTTTATTGAAATTTCTTTAGGATATGCAATAAGTTTAATTTTTGAGGTTGGGAGTTGTGTAAGATGTTAAATAAAATTGATTTTTAATATTATGTATGATGTAAAATGAATATAAAAATATTAATAAAAATATTTTTTGAGGAGTTTTGGAGTTTTTGAGCCACAACCACTTGAGGCCTATGATTATGATCTTTTACTTGAATAAGTGACATTTTTTATAATGCTGGTCATATTATCCTGCTTGTAAAGGGTACTTCTTGGATGAAAGTACTTTAAACATGAACAAGAAATGAGTGTTGCAGAATGTCACTCAAACCTTCATTTGTGCATTACTGCATTATGCTTTGTGTGCGGTTTAAAGAGTTATTTAGTTGTGACTTTGTAAGTTAATGAATGATTTGACATTAACATAAGAAGAGTTTGTATTTGTGAGTGATCTAAGTGTGATGTGGAAGTGGATGAGGTGTAGTTTTAGTAGGTATTCCAGCTAGATTCACACACTTTGCTGAAGGCTTCACCATTGGAGCTAATTGGGAGGGGATTGGTGATGTGGCTGTAAATGAACCGAACTGAATTGAGTAGTACTCTATTCAATTTTAAGGTCATGAGCATGTTAATAACAAGCTTGAGCTCAAATTCAAGCTCATGTCAAGCTTGGTTCATGAACATAATGACATGTTTTTTGGCTTGGTTGTGATTGGCTTGCAAACAAGCTTTTTGGTTTATTTATGAAGGAACTTATATATATTGAGTTCTTGAATACAGAAACTATCAAGTAATTTAATTTTCTTAAACAAACTCTTGTCAAGTTAAAGGTGCCTACTCTATGTAAGGTCACGTACTTTATAGACGGGTGATCACAGACCTTATGACCATCCTATCGTTGAGGATTTGCCAGTAAGCCAAATCTTTATTTTGATCAGCGTACTATATGTTGGTGTTGTATCTTAGGTAAAGCATTGTGTCTTAAGGAAGAACTTACACCATAATGGTAATGTCTTTATTTGTGCATTGTGCCTTACTGTAGATTGCAGTGCCTTACGGTTGGCTTGATGTTTTGTTTCTTATAAGTACCTAATGTTGAAAAGCACTGAATCCTATGTGGAGTCCGGTGTACCTTATGAAATTGTCTGCTTGGCTTATGCTCTTTAATTTGAGAATCATCCTACCATTGATTGAAGTTTATGTTGATAAAAAATTTGGATATCGAGTGTAAAAAAAAAAAAAATTTGAAAAAGAAATGGATATCTACTTTCTTTACTTCCTTCAGTGTAGCTTTTTACTTTCTTGAGTAAATTTGATCCTTGATTGGTATGATTGTTCTAATTATTTTGTTATCATTACTTTGATGTTCAGTGATTCTATTGTTTAATTGGTTCATGATTGATGCAACCCGTGCTGCAATTTATTGGATTCAAAGAGGAAATTGGCACATAACAATCACACAGAATGTGGAAGGGAAAACCTCACATGAATTTAAAATTTAAATCATGCCAAAACAATCCCATTATAATGATTTGTAGTCTTATGAACGAAAACTCTAAATTCAATCAAAAATAAAAATACACAAATTTTGACTTGTTAATAGCCTAAATTATGCCAAATCGATAGCCCACAATCTAGTTGGATATGGGTTTTTTTGGGCTACTAAAACTGATTGTTGATAATTACCAGAAATAGAAAGAAATTGCAAAAATTTCAATTTTGATAGATCAAATAATGAGATTTTAGGCTGGAAACATGCTTAACTAGGTTTAGGCTGGTTGACAATGGATTTGTCTCCCTGATAGCTTTTCGAAGTGGGGTTGAATGCTTAAAACAGAGACTTGTAGCAAAAATGATGGCCGTTTTAGTGAACAAGTGTCGAAATTGGCCCCGTAATGGGTCAATAGTGTCATTTCAGTCTGGACTTGGTTTGGTCAATTTCCCTTGCCTTTTGATTTTCTTTTATTATCTATTCTAGTGGCCTAATATCTGCATCATCCTCCCCTAGCTAAAAAAACTCGTCCTCAAGCTTGTGGCCTCATTATCTGAAGTATCCCTTGCATATGGAATCAAGTGTTTGACATTAAATACATCAGAAGTCTTTAAATGATTTAGCAGCTTCAGCTAGTATGCATTGTCATTGATTTTCTTTAGGACTTCACATGGGCCGACTTTCTTTGCCTTGAGCTTATTGTACTCACTCACTGGAAAACAATCCTTGTTAGAATGACCCACACATAATCATCAACTTCCAATGTCACCTTCCTTTGCCTCTTATTTGCAATTTCCTTATATATCTCATTACTTGCTTCAATCTTTTGTCGTACAGTTTCATGTAAGAACTTTAAATACTCTACTAATTCCTTAGTTTGGTGACTGACCGTTTTATTTTGTGGAATTGGGGCAAGATCAATTACATCTTATGAAGCACTAACATTTCTAACAAAGTCTTATGGCAGTATTGAGCAAGTGTCGAATATCAATACGCCATGGACACTCCTGGACACGTGTTGGGCACGCTAAATCTGTGTTCAAATTTATTTTTACATGAATAGTATACTAGATATGTCTAAACACTCGAGGACACTTCTAGGACACTTCAATAAAATGCCTTATTAAATTTATTTATTTTTCATTCTTATTTGTTTTATCAATGATTTACTTTGTATGTTTGCTAATTCACATTTTTTGAAAAATTCATTTGTATACTTAAACATACATGCTTTTATGCACCACTATACTTATGAGAATGAAAATATTTTTTATTCATCTTTTCTTGTATTAAATTTATTATTAAATTAGTTACTTATATATATTTTTTTCATAATATTTTAATTTAATTCATGACATATTTTTTGAAACTTATAAATTGGTTGCTTATCTTTAGCTTTATATTTGCATTGTATTAGTAGAAAATTTTAAAGTAAATTACTTAATCTTTTTAAAATACATTTAATTATTTATAATTTTTTTTACTTACTTCGATTAAGTTAATAGTTGTTTGTCTCAATGCTTTTAAATTGACTTATCAATTAATCTTTTATATATTTATGAGATATATGAAAAAAAATACTAAAAAGAGAGATGAATGTGATGTATGTTTGAATGATTTTATGGTTTCTTTCATTGTTATTTAAATATTAATAAATAAATAATTGTATTTATTTAACATTCAAGTGTTGTACCTTATTTTTTGAAAGATTGTATCACTGTGCTCATGTTGTATCATGTCCTATATCCCGTATCATGTTCATGCTTCATAAATTACTCCTGAAGGATTTGAGCAATGTACAACCTCGAATGAGTTGTAGTCAATACTATGATTCTTGGACCTTTTAAAAGCAAATTCAGCTTGTGCCAGCACTAGGTCCCATTGTTTAGGCTTCTCTCCTGCTAAGCTTCTCGAAAGATTATCCAGGCTTCTATTGACAACTTTTGTTTGCCCATCCATTTGTGGGTGGTACACTGATCAAACCTTCAACTCAGTACCTACTGTCTCTAAAGATGTCTCCAAGAGTGGCTTAGAAACTTCTCGTGATTTGAGGTAACTCCTTTGGGTACTCCGTACAAGCGGACAATCTTCTTGAAGTAGACTTGAGCTATCTCCAACGCATCTATAGTCTTCCGACATTCCACAAAATGTGCTATGTTCGAAAACCTGTCCACCACAACCAGAATAGAATCAAATCTTCTTTGTGTTTGTGGAAGCCCCAACACAAAATCTAAACTAATTTCCTTCCAAGGACAAGTTGATACTGGTAATGGCATATAGTGGCTAGCATTAATTGAGAGTCCCTTAGACATTTGGCAGACCTTGCAACGATCCACAAAATGCTTCACATCTCGTTTCATCTTGGGCCAATGATATCTTTTATTAATCAAAGCCAATGTTTTGTCACGACCAAAGTGTCCTCTGTGCAACTCCTTAACTATTTGTTCACGAAGTGAGCAATATGAAATACGAAGCTACACTCCTCGAAACAAGAAATTTTCCTTGATTTGAAAATCAATCTTATTCCCTCCTTGGACTTTTTTCCACTCATCACCAAAGTGGGGGGTCCTCAGCATAAAAATCCTTGAAAATTTCAATGCCAGGAACTTTGGCCTGCATTGTTGTAAGAGTATAAACTCGCCTGCTCAATACATCAGATCCGTCTTTATGTTTAAGGATAAAATGGTACTCATGCAGAAAATTAGCCTATTTCACATGCCTATTGCTCAGCTTGTCCTAACAGTTAATATATTTTAATGCCTCTTGGTCTTAGAATAATACAAACTCTGGTTGTACTAAGTAATGCCTTTAATGGCATAGTGCTTTAACAACTGCATAAAGCTCTGTGTCATAAGTAGAATAGTTTAGCTTCGACCTAGGTACCTTCTCATTGAAAAATGATATGGGTCAGCCTTCCTAGCCGAGTACAACACCAATTCCTGTAGAAGAAGCATCACAATGAACCTTGAAAGGCTTGCTAAAATCAAGAAGAGTTAGGACTGGTGCATTGGAAATCTTTTGCTTGATCTCTTGAAACCTAGATTGTGCTTCCGATGTCCACTGAAATTTCTTTCTTTTAATGCAATCAATGATAGGAGATATAATCGCACTAAAGTTTCTGATGAATTGTTGTAAAGCAAAGACCCATGTAAACTTTGAACTTCAGTGTATTACACGCACCTTCTTTTGATTAGGTTTCAGCCCCTTCACTGCGGATATATAGCCTAGGAATACGAGGCTATCTGCCATAGAGCTGTACTTCTTTGGATTGACGATCAATTTCTCTCTTTGTAGGGTGGATAAAACCTCCCTCAAATGTTACAAGACAACAACTGAATACAAGAATATTATCAAGATAAACATTAAATTTACAGATGAAGGGTCGAAGAACATGACTCATAAGCTAAGAAGCACGGACACGACACGGACACGGGACACGACACGACACGGACACGGGGATACGTCAATTTTTAAAAAAATAAGACACGACACTTCTAGGACACGTAAAATAAATAAAATTATTTATTTTCTAGAATTTTAATAAAAAGAAGAAGAAGACGGAAGCAGAAGAAAAAGAAGAGGCAGAAGAAGAAGACGGAAGAAGAAGACGGAAGAAGAAGAAGAAGACGAAAGAAGAAGCAGACGGAAGCAGAAGAAGGGCAGAAGACGGAAGAAGAAGACGAAGACAGAAGAAGAAGAAGAAGAAGAAGAAGAAGAAGAAGAGGCAGAAGAAGAAGGTGAAAGAAGAAGATGAAGACGGGAGAAGAAGGCGAAAGAAGAAGATGAAGACGAGAGAAGAAGACGAAGGAAGAAGAAGAGGCAGAAGAAGAAAGAAGACGGAAGAAGAAGAGGCAGAAGAAGAAGAGGCAGAAGAAGACGAAGACGGAAGAAGAAGAGGCAGAAGAAGACGAAAGAAGACGAAGGAAGAAGAAGAGGCAGAAGAAGAAGAAGACGGAAGAAGAAGAGGCAGAGGGAAGAAGAAGAGGCAGAAAAAGAAAACCAGAGAAGAACAAGGAGAAGAAGAAGAAGGAAGGAGAAGAAGGAAATGCAGACCGCGACGGGCGAGGCGACGGCGACGGCGACGGCGAGCGACGGCGCTGCGACCAGAGAGCGATTGTGAGATGACCGCGGAGAGAGGCGCACGCGGAAAACCTAGGGCAAAGCATTTGAACCGGTTTTTTGGAAAAATTAATTTTATTTTTTATTAAAATTTAATTAATTAATAATTGAGCCGTGTCCAAGTGTCTTGCAAGTGTTCTAAAAGTGTCCAGAAGTGTCCTAGAAGTGTCCTAGAAGTGTCCTAGAAGTGTCCTAGAAGTGTCCTAGAAGTGTCCAGCCGTGTCTTAATTTTTTTTTTAAATTAAAAAAATTGGACACGTGTCCCGCCGTGTCCGACACGTGTCCCGCCGTGTCCGCGGCGTGTCCGTGTCCGACATGTGTCCGACACCGCCACGGCTACTTCTTAGAAGTGTCCGTGCTTCTTAGCTCATAAGCCTCATGAAGGTGCTGGGAGCATGTCATAGACCAAAAAGCATCACCATTCACTCGTATAAGCCATCTTGGGTCTTAAAAGCCATTTTTCACTCATCTCCCTACTTAATCTGCAACTGATAATACCCGCTTTTTAGATCAATTTTGGAGAAGATGGTTGCTCCTGCCAACTGATCCAACATATCTTCTAATCTTGGAATCGAAAAATAGTATTTAAAAGTGATCTGATTGATAATCCTGTTCTTTATACACATTCTCCAATTGTAATCTTTCTTCGGAGCCAACAGTTTTAAAACTACTCATGGACTCATGTTAGGACGGATGAACCCTCTGTCAATCAGATCTTGCACCTGTCGATCCATCTCGTACTCAGCTTGATTCATTCGATAAGCTGGTCAGCTTGGTAAACTAGCCCTTGGAATCAGGTCAATATGCTATTGAATATCTCTGGTTGGTGGTAATCCAAGTGGTAATTCATTCGGAAAGACATCAGATAACTCAATTATGTATCTAGTTTTTTGAATTTTTCCTTCAGCCTCACCTCTTTTTTCTACTACAGTAGTACAATTCTACTGTCGAGGGCTTCTTTTGTAAAACTTTGCATCATTAGCAAACTGATAGTTTTCTCGCCTTTCTCGGACGATGATTTAGGAAGATCCACTTTTTTCATAAGTACTAGGATGATCTTCATCTTGTCCTTCCAAAAAGTATGTGTATTCTTTCTCCCATCATGCTGCCTATTCTGATCATACTGCCATTGTCTTCCTGATAAAACATGACAAGCATCCGTAGCTACGACATCATAGCATACCTCATCATAATACTTTTGTCTGATGGATAAGGATACTAGACAGTGCTGATCTACTACCATCTCGCGCCCTTTTGTTGACCATGTCAATTTGTATGGCTTAGGATGTCTTTCGATGGTCAGCCTCAACTTTCCCATTGCTTCTTTTGAGATTATGTTCTCACAATTGCCACCATTGATAATCAGTCTACGCAACTTCCTATTAATGGTGCAACTGCTGTGTAAAATACTCCTCTGCCTCCAATTTTCTCTTTCCTCCTGCTTAGGTGATAAAAAATCTTTTTGCCACTAATACATCCCCATATCAATCTTTTAATAATATAGCTTCTACTGTGCAATCGCTTTCCTCATTATCATATGCTAGATCTTCTTGGTTCTCCTTTTCGGGTGCCTTCTCTTCAATTAGCAATTGTTTCCTAGGTCTACGGGCAATCTTGCACTCACTGTGTGTATGACCAATTTTTCCACAATTAAAACAACGAATGTTTGATTTACCTTCATGGGATGGTTTGGTCGCCTGGCGATTTGTGTTGTGGCTAGATTGCCCTCCGAATTACGCTTAGAATCAATTTTGACAGACTAAATGATGGAATTTCGGGTTGAAAACGTGATCAGTGGATCCTTCTCTTCAAAAGCTTTTCGAATTAGGATTTGAACGTTGAAAATGGACACCTGTAGCAAGCTTTAGGTTGTTTTGGTGAGCAGGTGTCAAAATCTCCCCTAAAACGGGTTAATAGCATCGATTTAGTTCGAACTTGGTCCGGTCAACTTTATTTAAGTATTCTAGTGCTATGATATTTGCATCAATGATTTCTTCCAACCATAAGTTCTTAAAAAATCTTAAATTTAAGATTGTCACTGTGTTATGAATCTTTGCTAGCTCATTTTCTTTTCTATTCATGCGGTGATGCATTTGCTTTAGGGAAGTGGATGTTAGGTCCTCTTTTAAAATGTTTAAATTTAGGACTTCCTAGCTTGTTCATTCATTCTCCTTTTAGTTCAAAGTGAAAGGCTGCAATATTGTTCCAAAATGAGACGGTTCTCTGTTTTCTAAATTCAGCAGCTGACCTTGATTATTTCAGTATTATTAATCTAGCAACGTAAATTTTGAAACTGTTTTTAATGTTGTATTCACTGAGATGGGTAAAGTTCAACTTTGATGGTTCGCTTCAAGGAAATAAGGTTGTGAGGGCCAGATATTTCATGTGTGACCACAAGGGTGGAGTCCTACGTGTAGATGGCAGAATAGTGTTTGACTTTTTCGATAGGTGCGGCTGAGTAACATGCAGTAAACCTAGGGTTGAAAGCCGCCCTTAACAAAACCTTTTCGCATGTTTGGCTTGAGAGGAACTCCTTGGAAAGTCTTGAAGTGGTGCATGTGGAGCTGGGCCAAACCTCAACTAGGGCTAGAAAACCTCAGGGTGCTAAAAGTTTTGAAAATTTAGAGCTGTAGGAGACTTCCAAGGCACGTGTGTGACTCAAATTGTTAGATTGATATGCTATATTTGTCTTTGTAAAATCACATATGCAAACAGGGATCTCAAATAGTGTCTTCTATTACCTAGCACATAAAGTAACATTAGGTTATTTTGATTAGGTTGGGGGTATTTTGATTGTTGTAATATCCTTAAGGATAATGTGATATGATGTACTCTTTGTAGTATTTTTTATCACTTTTATGTATGGCGTACACAAGTTCAAAAAAAAAAAATTATAACTTTGTACAATGATAGAAAATTGAACCACATCATAAAAGTTTGGATAAGTTTCATGGGTTTAATGCTCAACTATGAGGTCATTAGTCTCTGTACTTACGGATTTATCAGTTTTGTTGAGCTTTTTTTAACCATTGATTGTCTTTTCATTATCTTGTAGAACATCCTACATACGTGCTTTTTGTATTTCTTTTTTTTCTCAGGTTAACTTCGTGTGCGTTGCAAAGTTCTGTGATGTTTTTATTGATACGAATCTGATGTTTCATGGCTATGCCTTCCGAGCCTCTTTGTATGACTGGTCAAAAAGATGGCAGCTTTGCTGGAAACCATAAAATGTGTCACGAGATAAATCATGACTGCCAAAACTGCTTTTCTTCTTCACAGGACAAGAATATAAATTCATCTCTTGAAGAAGTGAGCTCCTTGTGTTATGCCCAAAATGTTATGGAGGAAAGCGCTATTGGTGGTTGCAATTCCGTGAACATTGAAGCTGATTTTGTACCTGAAAGTAAAAAAGCTATCTTCATGCAAAATTTGAAGAATGATGGGAATGCTGATGATGGTTCTAATGCTGTGGAGTTTGAAATATATCAAAGGCAGCAGAGAGGGAACTTAGTCAATGACTTGTATAACCAGGAACATTTTGATGATGACTATGATGAGGATGATGATAGTGACTGGGAACCACTTAATCATCTTGTTATGAAGAAGTGGTTCTGTGGTAACTGCACAATGCCAAATTTTGATGATGTTTGTCAATGTGAGGTATAATTTCTTATGTATTTTTTGGTCCGTCTGCTATGCTTATTGTTGAATGCTTTCTATTAACATATTTGATTATGTAACCTTTTGCATAAAGGTTTGTGGAGAACCCAAGGAGTCTGAGATCTTTGGTCATGAAACTTTCAAATCCTATTTCAGCAATGGAACTTGGAATTCCTTAAAACATGAGGCACTTCAGAGATTTCAAGGTATGCCTGATTTTCTTTGAATAAGTGGATTTTAGTTAATTTATCTAGTTTTATTATTTATAACTGGGTAATCAAGCTAGTACGTGGGTTATTAAAATTTAAATTTTGTATTCATCTGTTTAGCATTCGAAAATAGATGGTCTCATATGTTTTTTATTAGCTTGAAGTTGCTTGTGCATTGTGTGCTCAAGCATACTTTATTTGCTAATATCTAGAAAACATAAATTGTATTTATTCACTTTAAATCCTTTATTCTATAAAGATATAGACTACTTATCTGTGAGGTTATTTTTAAATGGAGTATAAGATAACTTTTAATGTGATTTCTTTATTTTAAGATTTATGAAAGATTTGAAATAAATTTTGTGATATTTTGGAAAATGAGTAGGATGTGATATAAAGCTATTTTTTTATTTGAAAATTTATGTAAAATGTAAAATAAAGTAGATTTTAATATTAGAGTTTGTGTAGGATTTGAAATATTATTAGTTTTATGTTGAAATTTGTGTATGATGTGATAAATTTTAACCTAAGTTATGATTATCTTGTGCAAACAAATAGCTTTGGCTAGGTCTTGTTTGGCAATATTTTAAACTCAAAAAAGTTCAAACTTAAAACTTTCTTCCCAAATCTTAAAATAAATAGTTGACTTCATATCTTATGCAATCTCTAAATAAAATCTAATTTTATTGCACTTCCTCTGCACATACCAAGGCAAAACTACCATTATTTTTGACCTAGGCATTTGTCAAACTAACATTTAGATTTTATTCAATGTGATTTAGGTTGATTGTGTTTTTTGTAGTTTGTTTATATTTAGATTTTTTTTAATATTTTCTAATAATATTTAATGATATAGAAGTTATACGAGGAAATAAGAGAATAATTAAAAGAAATGGAAAAGGCTGAAAAGAAATGAGGGAAAATTTGTGATCATTTTGTTCAATCATTCAAAGTCTCTGAGTACAATAATATTAGGCTTATTTATAGCTAATTTGCTTCAACTAAACTAAATAAAAGATAGGATAATAATATTTATAATAATAAATAAATTATTACAAATTATTCTTGCTAGTGTAATTATTTTTAAAATTTGTTTAAATTTTAAATAGTGAATATTTAAAACTTAAAAGACTTATCATTATCCAACTAAAAGATAAACAAAAATTAAGTTCTTTTGTCTTTTTTTTGCACTTATAATAAGTACATCCATAGTTTTTTTTGCTCTTAGGCAATTCACATCATTCTTTCCCAATTGAGGAAACATTGACTCCATCGTGATAAAATGTAAATAAGAATCTAGAATGATCCTGTTCAATCTTTTGCACTCATCCTCAGTGATTCAAGTAGCGTCAGATGTTAGTCGGCTTTTCTATTGTATGAGATAATGGTAATGTCTACCATCAACTGTGCTCACAATTTCATTAGTAAGAGTAGTCTCAATTTCACCTTTGCATTGAAGTAGTGAAAGAGCCTATTGAATAGAAATATCTGATGGAGTAAAACTAGGCAAAGCGAGAGGCTCAAGGGTGCTTAGATATGTTATTATATCTTTAACATTAAAAATATGATTAATATTTATATGATCAGGTAATTTAAGTGGCCAAGTTTTTATTCCAAATTTATCAAGCATAGGGTAAAGGCTAATAGTTTTCGCATGGAGTTCGTTGAAGGAAATTTTAGTAAGCATTCGAGTCAAATATAGGCCATTCCAAAACTCCAATGTTAAAATCCTTAGCATTACTGTGAATATTGGTAGCAAATTTATATTTAGAATTACTTATGGTTATTTTCATTTAATCTTAGTATGACGTTCATGTATGTGGCTTGCAGAACATTTAGAAGAGTTAGAAATATGTAAATTAGAAAAGATAACCTAAGGTAAAAGAACTTGATCAGCATTTGATCTTATTATGAAGTTGATAGCGATTCGCCTCAGGGCAAAAATAACTATCAATGTACTTGTTTTAGGAGCAATGGAAGGCTGAAAGACTGATTTTACTGTGTTTATATTTTAGGTTGGTAGTGATAATTTATTTAGATTTTAAATATTTATTATTCAAAATTTAAACTGATTTTAAAATAGTTCTATTGGTATGATAATTAATAAGAATTTATTTTATTATTATTATTATTATCTTAGATTTTCTTTAGTTTAGTTGAAGTAGATTAGCTATAAATAGGCCTACTATTATTGTATTTAGAGTCTTTGGATGATTGAATAAAATTCTTTGTAGCTTTCTCTTATTTCTTCTCGTCTTTTTGTTTCTTCAAATTATTACTTTTTTGCCGTTTATGTTTTGCATTAGTTTTTTATGTAAACATTTTGCATCATTTGGTGTTAGAGCTTAAGCATTCTTAGCAATGGGTTCATGATCCACATTTGCCTCAGAGATCTGCGCTGATCGCATGTTCGCCTTGCTTGATGCACTAGCGTCTGCCTGCGATCTAGCGTTGGTCATAGGATCGCAAGCACCCGCACATCCACACGCAATCACCTTGTCGTATGCGTGTGCTTGCTTGCATGAAGTGCTGGCCCTCGTGTGAGTGTCTGCTCCGCTGCTCGCGATTGCCTATCCTACTACTTGTGATTGCCCACCCACAATCAATGCTTGGTTGATCGTAGGAAGTGCCACCCGCCATTTTGTTACGAACTCTCACCTGGCTGTTGCATGTAGCCTACGTGTGCCGTTGCGTGCAACTGGGACTCGCGCACGCGCGCATCTTTGTTCTCCTACCTTCGTGCACAATTGTAGCGCACTTGTCCTCTGGAGCCAATCACACTTTCATTGCCTGCGCATGCATCCTCGTCGTCAACGTCACACAGGCTGCCTTACATACTCGCGTCTAGGTGGTCTGTGCGAAAGCTCCTGTGTGCATGCCAACTGAGTGCTTTATTTGTGCGGCCGTCTTTACGAGCACCATCCATGCAACTACATGCCTCAAGGTTTTTTTCTTTAGTGAAATGCCTTGGCAATTTGTAGATTTTGCGGAAAAATAGCTTAAAATGTACTTGCGAGGGTAAATTATTTTCCACTTATAACTTTGACTTTTATTTGTTTTGATTAATTTATTATTGTAAATTTGCATTTTGTTGTAAAAAATAATCTACAGCATCTTTAAATTCACCTACATATCTTTGCATCTCATTCATACTACTTGCCTTGAACTTGATGCATTTTTATCATCTATTCTGATTTTGAACCATTTATATTATCATAAATGTAAATTTATATAAATTTTATTTGTGGCATTTTTGAGTATTCCTTTACACTTTTTATGTGTATTTATCATGGCAAAAAATAAAATTGAGAGATTGAGGCTTCCACTTTTAAATTTGTCATTGCTAAATTGTTCAAAGATGTAAACATTCAAAAGTGAGATGTATTCTTTTAATAATTGTTGGGGAAATTATGCAAACTCAGAAATAAAGTTGGATTAAGAGAAGGAAAGCAAACTTTTTCCACCAATAATGTATGTTACAAAGTTGATTGCTAACAAGGAGAAGCGAAAGTAGGAAGGGTTTATGATTTATTGGCGAAGGGTGGAGAATTGTGCTGGCCATTTGTCGCCTTGCGTTGTTAGGCTAAGTAGTTGAGCTTAGCTGGAGCCAACTTGCGAGCCGAAGAACCGTAGCATTTTCAAGTTTGGAGAGAGAGTCCAAAGAGTCCTTCCTCGACATTAAATGTAGGTATTTGTGATGAAGGAGTTGGTGGGATAGGTGTTCTCATTGATCAGTGGTCTCTTGGGTATGGACTCGCTGCCAAGCTAGCTTATATTGAGAGTCTGCCCGATTAGCTGGGACTTACTTTCAAATTTTCGAAAATAAACTAATTAAAACAAATAAAAGTCGAGTCATAAGTGGAAAAATTACCCTCGTAGATACTTTTTGCCCTAGAAAAGGGCAATAGTGAAAGTTGAGTTATAGAAAAATACA
>JAEMOT010000398.1:190148-280522 GCA_019297695.1 Apostasia ramifera | reverse complement strand
AATTAGTACCATTTTGGTCCTGTTTTGATCCTGTTTTGGTCCTCACGCCAAACAGGGCCTTAGAGTCCAAATATTTTTTCTTAGTAGATCAAAAATTAAATATATTGAGTATAAATTTAGTCAAGATAGAGGTACTTGTAATGAGAAAATGACAATTGATGATAAAGTTATCAGGAAGAGCGAACGGTTTAGATATGTTAGATCAATTATATATAATAATAGTGAAATAGATGGTAATGTTATTTGTAGGATCTAAGCAGAATTGATAAAGTGGAAAAATGCATCTAGCATATTGTGTGATAGAAAATTTTTACTCAAATTTAATGATAAATTTTATAGAACAGTTGTATGATTAGTGATATTATATGCTGTTGAATGCTAGCCTATAAAGTGAAAATACACAAACAAGATAAGTGTCATAAAAATGAGAATGTTATGGTGGATTAGCGAATATATGCAAAAGGACAAGATGAGAAATAAGTATATTCGTGAGAAGGTTAGGGAAGCCTTAATTGAAGATAAACTTAGAAATAGTTGACTTAGATGATTTGGACGTATCAATTGTAGGCCTATAGAAATTTCAGTAAGGAAAGTTGGATTATTGAATTTTATCCATGTAAAAACAGAAAGAGAAAGACCAAAAAAGACATGATAAGAAACTATAAAGAATGATCTTATATTGAATTTTATGTAACCGTGCCCACGTAGTAGAATGAAGGCTTAGTTTGTTGTTATTGTGGTACATTTTGAGTTACCTTTTTCTTACAAAATTTACTACTTGTATTCCATTGAGAAAGAAAAAATAGCTCGTGGTCTTGCAGTCGCTTGGGAGGTGCTCGTAAAGACGGTTACACAAAGGAAGGGCTTGGGTTAGCATGCACCCAGGATTGCGCACAAACCAATCGGACTCTAGTATGTAAGGCGGCTTGTCCAAGGTTGCCAATTGGGGAATGTGCAATGCGCAAATGTGCATTGGTAGCGCAAGTGCGGCTAGCGTCTAACAAGTTCACGACAAGTGTGCACAAAGGTTGGCAAGTTGAGGTGTGAGCACGCGGACTCTCCACAGTCACATGCGGGTTGGGTGCTGTACATAGGAGAGGGTTTGGTGTGAGTGGTGGGCTCTCATTGCGGGCAGGTGATTGTGGTGGTGGGGTGGGGGCTTGCACATGGGATGACACTTCGATGTGAGCAGGCACTCACGTATGGCCGAGAGCTTGTGTGCGGACTTGTAGGCTCTTGCCATTCTGGGATTGATGCTCGACTTACGCTTATGTAGGGGGCTTGCATGTACATCTGTGGGGTGGACTTATTATCAACCCACTGTTGAGAATATTGAAACTTTGATACCAAATGATATATAATGTATATATGTAAATGGGAGGGCAATTAGATGAAAGGGAAGAAGATGGTGAGAAATAAGAAAAAACTAGTGATAATTTTATTCAATCATCCATAGTGTCTAAATACAATTATAGGAGGCTTATTTATAGTTAATTTACCTCAACTAAACTAGAGAAAATCCAGAGTAATAAAAAAATAAATTCTTGTTAGTTATTCATATTAGTGGAATTATTTTAAAATTTGTTTTAATTTAAATAAATTATCATTATCTAATGAAAAGATAAACATAAAATAAATTCAGCCATTCGGCCTTCCTTTATGCTTAAAATTAGTATGTTGATAGTGTTTTTTTGCTATTAGGTGGATCACCATTACGTAATCATCTTAAATAAAAAAATCTACACGCATTTTTATCAACCTTAGTGTTGAAACTGCATCCTGTCTCTCGTACAGTTCATATCTAGGTTATAAGTCATGTATAGTTCACCTAGATCATGTGTATTGTATGTGTAAGAATTTGAGTTTGGACATTTGAAATCTTTTGTTTTGAACTGTCCAAAACTAGTACTTTAGAGTAGTGAACTGGGTTTCTAGCGAGAACAGGCATCTATATGATTGATGTCTTATAACTGGAAGTATGTAATTGTTCTTTATTTTGATTTTGGCATTTTTAATATTTCTGAGGATGTATTTGAACTATGGTTGCCGTCAGTCTGATGGATGTGTAGAAGTGTGAAGCGCTGTCTAGAGGAATGATAATTGAACTTTAGATTGTTAGAAACACTTTTCCAGTACAGAATCGTTTCTTGAAATTGTATTTTCTTTTGGCCTCTTTATGTTTAGCTTGTAATCTTGTAAATTGTAATTTCGTTTGTCATTTTTTGACATTTTTATTTGTTCTTTTTCGTCATGCCTGTTATAATTTCCTAAACTTTTTTCTGAAGTCCTGAGCTTTTGATGGGTGTTCTTAAAATAACTCAAAACTAATTGAAATTCTCATCTAGGTAGAAACGTATTCATAATCAGCACCTTTTGGCCACATTTACTTGGTTATCTCTGCTGAATTAACTAACTTCATATTGCTATGAAATATGGACATTGTTCAGGAATGGAAGATGTCAGAATTTAGATAGTGGTGTATATGAGAGTCTTGAAATTGCGGTCATTGTTGGGGGAGAACGTTCAATGTAAATTTCAATTTGTACTTTGAAAGTTTTAAAGGATATGCTAGATGGCATATATATCACAAGTTCCTCAGATACTTGAGTGTCTGATAGTTTAGAATGTTTTGTATAAATTAGAATACTTCTTTTGTAGTATTTTGTGTTAGAATTATTGTGTATGTATCTCAAGCTGGATACCTATCCTTGACAATTCTTTGGTATTATGGTATCCTTCTAATTGATTTCCATGTTCTGCTTGTTGGCAACGTCTAAACCCTGCTTTTAACCTCTTTTTATTAGTTGCTTAATGCTCTCAACCACCAGTTTGTACCGTAAAATGTCACTCTGACATCTTGAATTCTCTAGATATGTTTTAATGGAGCCTGCTTTGTTATTGCTTAATTTTTAGGTTTGATGGTGTTTTTTTTTTGGTTTCAGGAATAGTGTCATTAACCTTTGTATTGATTCTGCTACAATGCCATTTTTTGTTGAGGATGACATCGCTGGATATCTGCAATTTATTTTTTTTACTTGTCTTTCTTGAGAACATTCCATGATTTCTTACCAAAAATGTGCTTATGAAATATGATGAAGGGTTATTAAAAATTTTGCAGGCTTGTCTTCAACGACATGCACGGCCATTGGTTTTGATGAAAGGATGTTACTTCATCATGAGGTAATTTTTATTTTATGTAAAGCATATTTGAGCAATGCTTATGTTGTAGTGTGATTGCAATTGTATACAGACAGCCAGTATATTATCTCCAGTTTTCCTGGTTCATGAAAGTTCGTTACAAAATGTAGGATCTGGTCATCTAGGACATGGGTTTAAAATTTTAATTTACTTTAATATAGAATTAATTTACTATAATTATATCACAATTAAAATAACTCAGCTCAAGTTAGCAATGAAATAATCAACAAGTGGAAGCAATAATAAAAATTTAAGTAAATAAGGTCATATAACTTGGTTTGGCTCAACCTCGATCCTACACTCACTCCAACTCAGTCTAACTATGTGGAAACATTCCTTTGGTCAAAGGCAGAAAAGTTGGTACAACCTCCTTTTCACTCGAGTGAACAAATCTCATCTCCCCTTTTCACTCAAGGGAGCCCTCTTCACGGGCGTGTTGTTTGTGAACTTTAATTTTAATAAAGTTAAAATTAAAGGAAAATAATTTTATTAAAAGTTGTGTATCATGTGATATAAAGTTAGTTATTATGTTGAGATGCATGACAGATGCGATATAAGTTGGTTATTATTTTAGTATGTGTGTAAGATGTGAAATAATTTTTTTTATTTTGAATTATATATATAATTTAAAATTTTTAATATTAAATTTTGTGTAATGTGACAAACCTAGATAATTTTAACCTGGGTAAAGTAATAGGCTCCTAGAGTGAAAGATCTACAGAGTACCTCATCTAATCACCAAGTTAGAGGCCCTTCTTACTAATGAAGTGGGAGAAACAATAAAACTTAAGATAGCATAGAAATATACAATGAATACAAACAAATTAACCTCTCTTCTTTCTAGGATTGTATCTTAAAAAGCTTAGAGAGGGTGGATCACGAAATGAGCACATAAAGCTTAGTCTTTTCTAATCGTCCACTAATTGCCTTTTAATTAGTTTTTAATTTTTTCACACCTAGGGGCCTGTTTGTTGGTAAGGTTAAATCTAACAAAGTTAAAATTAAACTTGTATAAAGATATTTTTTTATTGAAAGTTGTGAATGATGTGAAATAAAGTTAGTTATTATATTGGGATATATGAGGGATGCGATATAAAGTTAATTATTATATTGGGATATGTGAGGGATGTGATATAAGTTAGTTATTATTTTAGTAATGTGTGTGAGATGTGAAATAAAGTTAATTTTTAATATTAAATTTTATGTGATGTGATATGTCTAGTTAAAATTAAACCAGGTTAATTTTCAACGACCAAACAAACAGGGCTAGGGGTTAATTCTTAGCTGATGGGTTCAAATATAAGCTTACAAGATTATTAGCATAACCCATACCGTAAAAGCCTTCATCTGTTTATATAGAAATGATCTCCAATGTCTAGCAAAAACTGCAGCCAGATTGTTTGTGATTGATCAAATAATTAGTTGTTGGAACCTTAATGGTGATATTCCAGATTGCATTGATCGATCAAATGACTGATTAATCGTTCAATCAACCAAAATAACACTTTTCCAATGATCAATGTCTTTGATCGATGAACCAAATAACACTTTGCCAAGGATCGATCGATCAATCAACCTAAAATTAGTCGGCTCTCTTTTGATTAATTTAACTCATATTTAATCAATCTAAATTCAATCCAACCAACATCTAATGATGTCCTAAGTGCTCAAATCTTCATCCATGCTATCTTCTAGTATTCTAAGGACAATTTACAATAATTTACAGATATTGTAAGAATAAAACATAATATAATAATAGACTCATTGGTCCTCATGATTCTTCATTTTCATGGCTTGTTTCTTTGTTTTGAACACTAGCCTCTGTTTGGTTGGAGGCCAAATTGGCTATGGTCACTTTTAAAAAAATTAAAATAAAATAAAAATTTATTTTTCATTCTCAGTATATAAATTTAATATAAAAAATTGAGTTTATATCACATTCTACACATTTCTCAATACATTAATTAATTTTATTTCATATTCTACATAATATAAAAAAAGCACATAGTTAAAATAACCTCCAACCTAACAGAGGAAGACTTACAAACTACACGTTGGGAATCAGTAGACTTCTCAAAGCATGGAGATGCTATGTTTCTATAGCTTCGTTTTCAAAGTTTTACGAATTAATTCTTCATTTTATATTATTTGGTCCCTTTTGGGCATTGAATGGCATGTTGTTAGTGGTTAGGCATTCTTTTCACCTTCTGCACTGTGAATTTTACTATTTGATTTTTTTTTTCCTACTTTGCATGATTTTGTTCATGTTGAATTCTTACTAGGAGTTTGATGTGGTAGATTTAGCTCTCAGATTTATTATCTTTTGTCTTGAGGTTGGATTTTATTCGATTTGGCATGAGCTGACTTGTGCATTTGCTAATATTTTCTCATCCCTCCTGTTAGCTCATGGTCATTGCATTGTTTTATTCACACGTACCTCTTTATTTCATTGCATTGTTCTATTCACACGTACCTCTTTATTTTACATTTTCTTGTTTGACTCCGTCAACCATCTTATTGTGAACAGTGGGAATTGATTATTTTAAATTATAGGAATAATTACATGCTCCAGAGTTTTATACTTAAATTACACTGTAAACCCCAAAGTTGCTGTTTGAATATAGCCGCCTAAATGCACATTTTGTTTCATTGCCATCACGCATTTGCATGACCATGCTGTAGATATGTCAACAAAAAACAGTGTGCACTTTGGGACCGTATTATAAATTGCAAACTTTTTGGGGCACAAAATTTGTGGCTTTGATGTGATTGTAAAAAGCAAACACTGGGGCCTTAATTACCTTAAAGTATAATTAAGGCAAGAAATTTGGGCTCATATGTAATTGTCTCATATATTAGTTACTAATTTATTTTCATTGGGATTGTCAAGTTTATGGTTGCATGTTGTTTTCGGTAGGTTGTGATGAAATCACATCCACATCCAGAGAGACCTGACCGCCTTAAAGCCATTGCAGCTGGCCTTGCTGCCGCAGGTATATTCCCAGCTTTATCTTATGCAAAAATCAGTGTATTACCTCATGCCTTCGTCATGAATTCTTCATGTCCATACATTACATAGATTTGAACTTTGGTTCCATGGCAAAATAAATGAATAATGCCTTGTCAATGTTTGTGCATGAAGATTGATTGAGCACCAATTTGACTGTGCTTGCATTAGCTTTTCATATATCTTGCATACTGCATGCATATCTATGTAATCGCTGGCCAATTCCTGATGGAGAAATATTGATGATTGACTATCTAGATCAGATTGCTTGCATGCCATGACATCCTAATGGATGATTTAGATTTTTATTGTATTTTTTTATTTTTAATAATTCTTAGTTTGTTAGAGTTGAATTAATGAAGATTTTATTTGTTTATTTTATTTCAGTGTGTTTGTATAGTCTCCCATTGCCTAGCTTATTTTAGCATAGAATTAGCCTCTCCACAATGTATTTGTACTTGAACTCTAATCTAATGCTATGACAAAGGACAACTTGACTTTTGAGTGCAATGTGATTATAGATGGGGTTAGTGTGAGAGATCATAGAAAGTTCACTCTCTCGAAATGGAAGAATAAGAGAAAATTAAGTGGGAATTTTTGAAATACTATTTTCAGGAACCATGATTGTAGATAGATTCTTTTCTGACAAAATCTACTATCGACAGTCAAGATGTGATTGTGTTGCCTTAGTTTGGTTCGATTGGTAGGAAGAGAGACTTGGAAGTATGGATGCTCATGGATGCTGATGGATGCTCATGGATGCTGATTTGACTGATTAAATATCTTTTATTATTTGGGTGATTTATAACTGACCCCACCTAGTGGAATAATGGCTTGGCTGTTGTTGCTGTTATAGTATTTGAGTGATTTACATTACTAAGATATCTTAGGATAATTTTATTTTCTAGTCTGTGACTTTTTATTAGTGACTTCTGAATTTGTGTGAGATATTTTTGTATTTTCTTAGTTTGTGGAGTAATATCTAGGATCTCTTGTGAAATTCTCTAAACCCAAATTGCTTTAGTCCATCCCTCTTTTAATCGATTCGTTGCTTCCTCTGCTGTTCGCTCTAATCAGTTTCATTTTTTTATTTTGTTTTTTTTTGTCTTTGGTCTTTTTTGGCTTCGCCATATTCGAGCACAGCTTGTCCTATAGGTCCCTTGCACTGAGTGCACCACCAGAGCGTCCTTCACCTCATAAGCTCATTTTATTGTTGTCGCACCATATTGCCCTTTTGTCTCCCGACACTGGGCCGAATTGTCACTGTTGTCATACTCTTACCTTATCTGCATTGAGTGCATTCCCATCTCGTGGACATTGTAGCCTTGTGTTCGTTGCCTCTTGTCCAATGTGAAGACACCATGCTGTCTTGATGCCTCTAGCTCAAACACTTCTTTCCCACAACTGGTGGTCACATATTGCTTAACCTTTTTCACATCTGGATCCTTTCCTGCTAGCGTTGTCAGTGCAACACTTTGCACCGTGCATTCCTCTTGCATGTGCCACAGCTTGCCTAATGCTACTCCTCCCACTTCACTTGCTCAATGCTTGCATCCTTTGTGCCAGAACCATCGCCCAAGCTGCCAGCCTAAACCTGTCAAGCCTCAATCAGCACTTGAATTGGTCTAGGTTCTGTTCCATCTTGGTCCCCTATCCTTTTGATTTAGGTAGGAATTTCATTAAACTAATTACCTTGGTTCTTGGCTTTCATTGGATATTACTGTTCTTTTGAGTTTTACTCATGATCACTTCATGTTTAAAATTTACATTCATGGGCATAGATAAATTATTGTTGATCATTATTGTGAGGACCCACAGGGTTTGCTTGGCTCAATGCTCGAAAGAGGCCATATTTTTAATATTATTTAAAATTCATTATAAACTTTAACAAATTTGTTTCACATCTTGGTCTGATTTGAGTATGATTCCTATCCTTTTGATTTAGGTAGGAATTTCATTAAACTAATTACCTTGGTTCTTGGGTTTCATTGGATATTACTGTTCTTTTGAGTTTTACTCATGATCACTCCATTTTTTAAATTTACATTCATGGGCATAGATAAATTATTGTTGATTATTATTGTGAAGACCCACAGGCTTTGCTTGGCTCAATGCTCGAAAGAGGCTATATTTTTAATATTATTTAAAATTCGTTATAAACTTTAACAATTTTTTTTCACATCTAACACATTTTCCAATTTTGACATTAAAAATTAACTTTATTTCACAACAATAAAAATTTTAATATTAAAGTCAACTTTATGTCATATCTTACACTGGTCTTAGCTCCCAATATTTAATTAATCATATTTTACTTCAAGCTTGTGTATTAATTATTTTCTTTCTGTAGCCCAAAAATAACTCTCACCCGTTTGTTTTTAAGTTTAAAATTAACTTGGTTTAATTTTAACCTGATATATCACATCACATATAAAATTTAATATTAAAAATTAACTTTATTTCACATCCTACACATATTACTAAAATAATAACTAACTTATATCACATCTCTCACATATCCCAATATAATAACTAATTTTATATCACATCCCTCACATATCTCCACATAATAACTAACTTTATTTCACATTATTCATAACTTTTAATAAAAAAATATCTCTATCCAAGTTTAATTTTAACCTTGTTAAATTTAACCTTACAAACAAACAGACTTGAAGTCTTAATTTTGTTCCATTATTTCTGGTTTATTAAAATTAGAAATTTTTGCCTTTAATTTGAGTTGTTAATTTTTTATTTACTTTGATCCTATTTAATTTAATGTAAAAGCATTAAGTTTTTGAGATTGATTATTTTTTTAGTCATAACGAATTTAAATTCTTAAATTTTACATTTGACTAGGATTATTCGCTAATCACACTTGTTGATCTCTCTACCCATGGGCTTCAAATGAATCATCCCATATCACTCTACTTGCCCCCCCCAAAAAATGAAATCTCCCTTCCTCATTTTAAATTTTGGCAACTGTTAAGTCCTATTCGTCACTCCTCGACTTTCAACTTTTGTTTCTTGTTCTCTGTAAGTTTTTCCTGTAGCACCTCTATGCATGCACTATATTGTTCGCACCGTTTGTACAGTTGCTAAGCCTTCCACTTGCCTTCCTATGTTGGCAGACTACAAGGTACTCACAACATTCTGTCGATGGGACGTGGCACACATCCATTGCGTGTGCCCTAATTCAAATTTTGTGTTTACCCTTGAGGTGTTCACATGACATGTTGTCCCCGTATCTATTATGCTGTAAGACATGAAGTCTATTTTGATAAATAATTCAATGTTAAAGGCTACTAATATTTTCATTGAAACAAAACAACAATAACGACAAACACCAAGCTTTAATCCCACTAAGTGAGGTCGACTACATGTATCCTTTGTTTTTATTGCGTTGTATCAATTAATAAATTCTTATCTAAGTCTAAGTGAGTAAGATCACTTCTTGTAGTGTTTTGTCATGTTTTCTTTGGTCTCCCTCTTTCTTTTTATACATAAGTAAAATTTAATAATTTAATTTTTCTAATTGGAGCTTCAATCGGCCTACGATTTACATGGCCAAATCATCTAAGTTGAAACTCCATTTTTTTCGCGGATATATTTATTTCCCATTCTATCTTTTCGTGTATACTCATACATGTACCTTAGTATCCTTATTTCTGTAATGCTTATTTTATTTGTATGTTTCATATTTGTAGGTCAGTATTCAACACCATATTTCATCGCTGGTCTTACTATAGTTTTTTAAACTTTATTTTTAAGTCTGAATGGAATTTTTCTATTACATAATACACAAGAAGCATTTCTCCATTTTACCCATCTTGTTTGAATCTTGTTAATAACATTATTATTTATTTCATCATCATTTTATATTATTTATCTAAGGTATTTAAAGCACTCACTCTTCTTAACAATTTGATCACCAATTATCACATCACTAATATAAGTATTTTTTTAGCTAAATGTGCACTTCATATATTTAATTTTTGATCTACTGAGATAAAAAGTCTTAGATTCTAATGTATTTCTCAAAGCTCGAATTTTGTGTTGGCTTCATTTTTAGTTTTATCAATGAGGACAATATCATCTGCGAATAGCATGTCCTAAGGCACTTCATCTTAGATATATCCTGTTAGGATTTTCATAACTAAAGCAAAAAGATACGGACTTAAAACTAAGCTTTAGTGTAATACAAATGTAATAGAAAAATTCTTAGTTAAACGTCATTGTGTCTGAACACAAATAACAGCTTTTTATATATCTCTTTAATAAATTGAATATAAGCAGTGTTAAATTCGTTTCTTTTCTAAAACTCTCTAAAGTACTTCACTTAAGACTTTATTATAGACTTTTTTCATATCAATAAAAACTAAATGTAGTTTTTTTCTCTCCTTAGACTTCTTCATTAAACTTCTCAATAAATGAGTAGATCTATTTAGCATAAAATTTAATTAATTTTTAATACCTTAATATTACAATATAATCTATGTTCGATCACACTCTCTCAACGTTTTAAAGTATGACTCAATAATTTAATTCTCTTATAATTGCCATAATTTCATACGTCGTCTTTATTCTTATAAATAGGTATTAATATACTCTTTTTTCATTTATTTGTCATCATTTTAGACTTCAAAATTATATTAAATAATTTTGTGAGCCAAGAATTTGTTTCATCTCCCATGCACTCCCAAATATCTATTGAGATGTCATCTGCTCCTACTATTTTTGTATACTTTATCTTTTTTAAGGCTTTTTAGACTTCAGCTTTGTTAATACGTCGAATGTAAGAGTAATTTTTACTTGCTTTTGAGTGTTGAGTTCAATAAGATCAATTGCATTTTCACAATCTTTATTGAGAAGTTGTTGAAAGTAACTTATTCATTTATCTTTGATATTTTTTTCCATGAAAAGTATTTTTTTATCTTCATCTTAATACATTTTACTTGAGTTTAGTCTTAATTTTTTCTATCTCTTATTTTGGACATCTTATATATTTGTCTTTCTCCTTTTTCAGCATTTAGCTTTTTATATAAATTCTCAAGTGCCATATTCTTTGTATTGCAGATTGCTTTTTTGGACTTTTGTCGAGCCACTTTATATTTTCTCCACTTATTTTTATTTTTATTTTTAAATTAATTTTTATAACAAATCTTTTTTTTCTTTGCTTTTTTCTTATACACCATTTTTTCATCGCCTAGCATTTTTATTATTTGGAGTTATTTTTTTGGTTCTCCTAGTACATCATTCGCCGCTTTACGTTTGTAGTTAACAGCCGTCAACCACATAAAATCAGTTTTTCTGTTAATATTTTATTAGATAATTTTTAGAACCTTCTTCTTAAAGATATATTTGTTCTCATTTTTTAGATTTTACCATCGAGTCCGAGAATGGTATTGCGACTTATTATTCCTTCTCTAATACTTTATCTCGGAATCTAAAACTATTAATCGATGCTAGAGAGTCAAATATTTACTTAGAATGACTTTAAAATTTTTACAATCCAAGTAATGTCGTTTTCTTATAAGAAAATAATCAAAATTTTTGAAATCTATTATTGTAAGTGATAATATACTCATCTATTTTCTTGAATGAAGTATTAATTTTTTCAAGATTATATGCTAAGAAAAACTCTAAAATAGTTTTACGTTCCTTTTTTGTCTCTCCGAAACTCTTTCCACCATGAATATTGTTAAATTTCTCAGCATCATTTTTAACATACCCATTTAAATTTCTTTCGAATAATTAATCTTTTCTCCTGAGGTATTTCTTATATAAACTCTTCTAAATTATTCTGAATTTTTTTCTTTATGCTTGTATCCAAATCCACTTGAAGGGCATATGTTTACAGTATTAATAATCATTCTATTGATTATAGTTTTTAAAGTTATAATTCTATCACCATTTCTTTTGACTTCCACTACATGATCCTTAAAGCTCTTATCTAGAATTAGACTTACTCCATGTTTTTTTGATTAAAGTACCAAAGTTTAAAACCTAACCTTTCAATTTTCTTGGCTTTTCTTTAACCCATTTTATTTCCTAAATTCATAAAATATTAATCTTTTTATATAGTATCTACCTACTCTATTAATTTTCCTGTTAGGGTGTTTATATTCAATGTTCTTAATCTAATTCTAGTGGCTTGAGCTGTAGTATATTGAACTTGTTTCTTTACCCGTATCCATCCATGATGTAGGAACGCTTGCTCATTTACCACTACACTCGAGTGCCAATGCAGTTGCTTTTGCCCATTTCTCACTGTATTCAGGCAATACAACATGTCGCTTCCAGAGAACGCCCTAGCTTTAGTGCAATTTCAACTTCTGAATTCTAATTATTTTTTGTTAATTGGTTCCAGTGTAGAATTATTTATCTTAATTATTTAATTTTGCTCTAAATTTGGAAATCTAAAATTCGAATTTTAGCAAAATTACTGTTGGATTAAAATTTGGGAAACCTGTTTCATTTCTAAAACTTTGAATCTGATTTGTTAAAATATAAACTGATTGTCATATTCTAACTCGCAATTTTTTTTTTACTATTGATCCAAAATTACTTCAGTTTTAAATAGCTAATATTTTACTAGATTTGAAATCATCTTGATTTATTACATAATTAACGAAAAATCTTAATTAGACCCAAAATGACATGATATAAAACTGTAAAGAATTATGTTGCATATTTGGAGCTAAATGAGGAATTGTTATTTGATAGAGTGCAATATAAACAAAGGATTTATGTTGCCTTCCCCAGTTAGTGGGATAAAAATTTGGTGGTTATTCTATCATACTAATTTAAGAAAAACTTTGCATTTATGTGAGATAATTATCATTTAAATCTTTAATCTCTTATTTCACATTTGTCCCGCATTCGTTTGATGTCAAAGCATGTCATCCTCCTCCTATTTTGCATCTGTATATCTCATTGAGGTGATCCAGGAGAAGAAATGTATCTTGTTAGTATTCTGTGAGGAGCCAACCTAGTTTTAAATTTTACTTCCTGGTGGTACTCGTATTGCCTTAAATTTGCTGCGCTGTAAGTGTTCTTTTGGGTCATACAGGGATATTTCCTGGAAAGTGCTTCCTTATACCTGCCAGGGAAATCCTTCCAGAAGAGCTTCAGAAGGTATTGTTTTCTTTTGCTTGTCTGATAGATTGTTTTCTCCCTGTATTGTTACATTTTTCCTATTTGGATTGTCATCTGGCTTTAAAGTAGCCAAATATTGGTGGTAAATTTTGTGCCACTGATGCAATGGCATTGATGTTATTGCTGTGTCATGAATGAATGTCACTAGAATCTTAGCGTTCGGTCTGCTTGCATTCTGTGTTACTAATTATTTTGGAAGGTTGTTGGTCTGCTTGGGGCATAAATATTTGCAAATTTCATGTCAATCTTTTCATTGTAGGTGCACGCCACAGATCATATTGAGGCTGTCCAACATTCAAGCTGTTTTCTCTCAAGGTACTAGATTATATGTCCAACTTAATTGTAGGAATTTTCATTTGGGGTCGCTCTTCCATGAGTAAATTTTTTTAATATCCCTAACACCGCAATTTCCCCACTTCTCTCGATATTTGTAGTGGTGTGTGTGGCTTTGACCCCGGGACCTCATGGTACCCAGGCAAGTTCCCATCATTGGGCTGGAGAAGCACCACCTATCCGTTCCTGATTGATTTGCTTTCTCTTTATTTTTCGGTTTTGTTACTGTTGGGTTACTGGTTAAGATGTAGATTCTGTTTAATCTCATTCCAATTTTATTCTTATTTGGGCTATAATTAGGTTTAGTGCCATGTTGAAAATAGGTTATAGTTTTATTTATCAACTTGATGGTACCTTTCATTACTTGCCAAGGTGTTGTTTGGTTGGAGGATATTTTCAATTGTGGTTAAAAATAACCTGAGGTTATTTATAAATTAGGTGTTTTTGGGTGTGTTTAGGGTTTCTTTGTTGTTAAAGGCATGCTATGTTGTTTTCAAGACATAAATATTACGACTATTAATGAATTGAGTACATTGGACTCCGTTTTAGCTCAAACAAAAATTTTTCATGTAATAAACGTGTTCGCTTCCAGTCATTTAAAATAATGTAATATTTGTTATGATTTTAATTTGAAGTTTAACTTTTATTTAATGAAAAAGAAATATTTGGGTTAATTTGAATATCAGTATGGCAATTTCCTGTTGTATGAGCTACAACACAAGACGTATTACATCTAAAATTGCAAGGTTCATTAAAACAATACTCGTGCAAGTAGAAGCAGTTAAGATGACCTGAGCCGATTACAAATAAAAAGTTCACAGATTACATAAATATGAGTACTTAAGAAGTGACATTTTTGAGAAATAAGAGTAGGCCGAGAAGCTTCCAAGCAATGCAGACTGATACCAGTACATATATGTCACCATAGTAAGCAAGTCATTCCTCAACGTCCTCATCGCAAAACCCATGAGCAAATCTATAGGAAGAGCTACACCAACAGCCTGTGTACTCTGTATAGTGCTCTTAACATCTACGCCTCTGCTACTAATCGCTTCATTGCTCAGTGTACACTGAACCTCTTGGTCTACCACTTTGCGCTGAAGATGATCCTGTAATTCCTCGAGTCCTTCCTCGTTGCTATTGTAATGAATATTGCTTTAGGATGATGATGTATGTGCAGATGCAGTCCTCTTCTGTAGAAAATATCTCTTTGTTAGCCCTCCAAAACAACGTAGATAGGAATCTGTAACACATGAGCAATAATTGTAATAGCAAAAGGTAATCATATTGTTTGTAACATAGGTCAGTAAATAGGGAAATACTCATTAGTGAAGAGCATGGATATAAGAAAAAGGCATAAATTTAAAAATAATTACCATAATTGCCGTACCTAATTTTTGTTCCTCCTAAATGTCTTAAGCAATTGTTATATGCAAAGTTTCCCCTCTGGCAATCGCTGATCCTAATGTAGTTATGTGCATCGTGCTGAGCTTGGGTCAATAATGCCATATCTTAGGCAATGTCTGGTGTTTCTATTATCTCAAGTATAGTGTTCGCAACAGATTATTGTGCGATCAAATTATGTAAAACAAAGCATGCTACCATAACACCTCGTTGTGTAGTCACTGGAAATGAATAATGAGGTTAATATCTTTAACTTAAAATATAGCCAGGATCAAGGATCATTTCGAATCTTCAAATTACATGGAGTAGACTAGTTCAGAATGGTAATGAAATTTGGGGCAATAGATGCTATAGTATTTTTTTTCTTTTTTATTTTGATGACAAATAGCTGCTATAGTTGCAAGAGTAGAATTGAAGTACCTGCAAATTGTTTCAAGGAAATGCTGAAAATGTTTAGCTGCAAGAGTAAAATTGGAGTGACAAGAGCACTGCATTAAATTAATGATCCAGAGAACAAAATATATTAATAAAATCTGAGCTTTTGTAGTGTTCAGAATAAGAAAAAACAAGACCCAACACAAGGCAGGAGAACTCAATCAACAAGTGGAGTCTAGTCATTAAGAATCGCATAAGTAGAGAAGAGTTCATTTTGATGACTTTACTCAACATATCAGAAAATCTAAAAATTATCTAATTACAGTAACAAGAGCTCTATATATATTTGTTCATCCAGAAACATTCAAATTATAGCAACAAAACTTAGCAAAAACACTGAATCTCAACATTGAAATTAAAACTTAAACATCCACAAAACAAATTGCGGAGGGTTAGAAATTTCCCGGTAGAAGCAAAACATCACCCTCACATTGTTCACGTATCAAAGTTCATGCATGTAGACGCGTCATTGTTCCAAAACAAAAACAAAATGGCGTCTTCTGACAGTATGGCTTAGGCCATATATTAGAAAACAAAAATTGTAGAGAGTACACTAAAAGGCATCCTCATTGAGAATGTTGCAAAAATCATTGGGTAGAGTATTTCTCTTCCCCAAGCAAAATTACCTAAAGTCACTAGATGCGCTAGGTAACTCATGGCACTTTTTGTAACTCTGTTAACACGTTTTACATAACATATGTGGTAATGAGAAATCAATTCAGGTATCCCATTGCTTTTATTCTTTCGATGTTCTTGCCTTTTTGTTTTCATAGGTGCCAAAGTTGTGTTCAGCTTCAGGTTTTGGCTTAGTTCCAGTAGTGTCTCGAGAAAGTTTCCTTCAAGCCATAACGATGTGGAATTTTTTATTACAGAGAGAGCAGCTTTCATTCCATTCCATGGAGTGTTACCACTATAGTTAGCAAATATCCTTCTTTTGCTTGCTTGTAAAACAGAGCTGTGGTATCTGAGGATGTAGCTGGGCCCCGTAACCTCCATTGCCCCATAAAAAGTCGTCGAAGTTGAGTTTGAATTGTTCAAGAAGAGGGGGGATCCAGCAATTGAGGCTTGGACGTGGGGCCTTGTGGAGGCCTATGGATCTCAGTAGTTTTTTGATTTGTTCATGTCAACATCGACTAAGTTCGGGATAGTAGTGGCAATGATATCTGGGGATGGTTGGCTATGAACCTTGGCATTCCTGGGCCTTACAATTGTAGATGATAGACGCCTCTCGATGGTTAGATGCCTAACCTTCTTGTTGTGTTGTGTTTTTGAAGTAATTGTCCGAAGATGAACCTGCAAGGAAGATGTTAGTAGAAATAATGCATACTTCGTCTCCAACTCCTTCCAAACCCCTCAATCCAAAAGAAAACTTCCTCTAGATCTTTATAATAATTCCACAGTCGATAATGGCTTGAAAGACATCTTTTGCAGCATCACAGCTTCAAGGGCAGTGATTTGTGGTCCACCAATTCATGTCGATATAGCCACATCATGGTAGGGATGATATCTTTGCAAACTCTACAGAGGAGGGACCGCATCCTTGGTTGAGTATCAATCCGCCAACACCAAGATCCAGCTTGAATGTCCATCTCCGTGAACTGTTTGTAGTAAAATGTAGCTGTGGGTAATACGCTGCTACCAAGCTTCTCTCCAAATAATAGTGCCTATTGATGGATAATACTTTGCTACCATGCGCCTCTCCAAAGATTTGGCTGATTTTCCAAATGTCCCATTGACCTTCCTCCAAAGGATCCTCCACTGTACTCGGATGCTCTTCCAGTTACATGTTGATGAAAATAGGCCATAAAGTAAGTGGTCGTAGAGAGCGAAAGATTATCCGTGAAAGAGACCAATTTGCCTCTCTCAGAAGCAAAAATATGTTTCCTTGTAAACGCTCACTCATCATACAAATAAGCTTCCTTGAGTCTCCGCATCTAACTTGGAACGAATACGGTCTAGCACCATACTTAGAAAGGAAGTTGTCCCTCCAAATGTGATCACTTTTCCCTCTGCACAGACTCATGGAGTTTTCTTCATGATTTCAAAATGGTGCATTCCCAAACTTAGGATCGGATGCGCAAATGTGTTCTTTCTATGATTTTATTTCTTTGTTTGCTAGAGACATGAATGTTTTTCGTATTTTTCAATCCTTTGTTGTTTTCCAGAATCGCAATTAATAAAAAGCTTTGGTATTGCTCTCAACCTTTTAGTTGCGGCAGTAATACCATCCTTAGTAGTTTGATTATCCATCAACTAAGTTACAACTTATGTTCTATCTTCATATATCTCTGTTTCTCCTTTTGATCTTCTTTCTTTTCTTTTATATTCCTTACTTGTTTTGGATTAAGCATCATTGGTGGAGCCATTCTTCGAGAGCTATGCCTAGGCTTCTTGGGATCAGTACTAGTTTCTTTCTTCAATGAGATATCTATAAGTTCTTCTTCAGCAGTCTCCTTCACTATGGTTAATACAACATTGCCTTGTGAAGGCTCTACTATATGTGTCATACGGACGATTTGTTCACGACGACTCGAATTAACATTTAATGTACCCTTGACAAATTCTTACCCACACTATTGACTTTCGTTTGGATAAGTTTGTAGTTACTTTAAAGTACATGTTTTATTTTATTATGTACCTTTAGAACCTTCTCTCACAATAATGCATCTCCAAGAAGCATATTGGAGTCATCATTCCAATTCTAATCCAGTTTCTTTTTGAGATCATGATATTCTTTCCACTTGGGCTTTAGATTGTGCTATGCCTCGACAACCTTCAGTTTTATGCGATTGGAACCAAATTTGGCATTTAATTGCTTCACTATATTGTTCCACACAGTAGCTGCAATGATTTTGTGCCATCCACTTGTCATGTCTGCTGAGCAGCTAGCGATAGGTCTATTAGGCAATCATTTTCTAGGTCAGACCATTCCGATCTACTACTTTCTTCACCTTTTTTTTTAATCTTTTCCATCCTATTGTTTGATTTCTTTGCCTTTATTATTGTAAATTGAATGACACAAAAACGTTTGTTAACTGTACAAATTATGATTTTGCCCCACAAAGCAAGGAAAATTTTCCTAACCATTGTAGTAGAATATTATTAATCCGCTTTGTAGTTCTGTGTTGCGATCCTTACAGAGATGTTGGTTTTTGAAGACTACCTCACCACTATACTCAAAATTTCTTATACTTTAGACAACGCAAACCATATTTTGTTTAGGAACTTGTGTTATACTTTATAGGTTAGATCGCAACACATGAAAGATTCTGAATATGCTTACCATCCATGGATAGACCAATAAGCATGAACTTGAATATGTAGCATTATTGAGGGAAGAAAACTATGATCCACCTGGATGTAAGTAAATCACATTAGTGACACATTAATGCTTAAATGAAATCAATCATGGACATGCATGAAAACTAGGCTTCAAATCAATTGATGCTGATCTTTGTTGAAAAATAATAAATTAGCATATGCAATTCTCATTGTCCTGAAAGTGTATTAGTTGCGACACAAGCAAAAAGGGAATGGTATGAAATCTGACGAAGTTGGTCAAAGATAGGAAATGTCAAATCTGGCAAGAGCTGGCTTGAAATTTCGTAGAAATAGCACAAGCTGAAATCCAATTTGGGGAAGAAAAAAAAATGAAATTCAACAAGTCAAAAACTGAATTTCGATTTGGGAGAAGTCATGTAAAATCTATCAAAAAAGATCAAAAATGCGATTGAGGATATAGGACTAATGACTAATAAAGAATATCAGAATCCAACACGGGAGGAAAGACATGGAATCTAACACAGTGCAAATCACAACCAAAGGAATAGATCTTTGAGACTAGATCCAAAATACCTTAACAATGTTTCCTGATAGATCTAGAGATGTTGAACGATCATCGATCTTTGTCGTTGTTTCTTCCCGGTGGGCTAGAAGCTCACATAAGTGAAAGCAGCTTCTAAAGAAGGTATTCTGGATTGCACGCAAATGAAGATTAAATGATTGTTATCGGTGCTGGATTAGTACACGTAAATGTTGATGTGTGGCCAAGAGAGAGGAAGGGTTTCACTGGCAATTAGAACATTTATAGTCCCGCATACACCTTTTAAATAAATAATGCTACTAGCATAACCTGGTATTTTCATTTAAGTTTTCTTTCTTGCATGAAATTCCAATCAATTGTGACAGTTTATCCATGTGTCACCTCAATTCATTTCTCAATAATATCTTATTTAGGTGTTAAATGAAATGTATTTTGCGCAACTTTACTTGCAGTGGAATTATTGATGAACGATTATTTAAGTGAGGTCCAAATGGTTTAGATAATGCTATTGTTTATGAAAAGCTAATGTTTATGATGATAAAAGTTTCTAAAGGTTTGTTTGGTAAAAGGAATAAAGAATTGTTTTTATTTGATATACATTTGTGATGGAAAATTTAGTTGTAGTAAAAATTTTGTTGTATGTGAAACTAAGTTGATTGATTTATTGAAAAATATGTAGGATGTGAGATAAAGTGATTGATGTTTGAGCTTGCATAGGATGATATATAAAATATCTTTTAATTATTTTTTTAAATAAAATAAAGTTTTGGCCATGACATTTTTTATGGCTTTTTTTGCCATTTACCAAACAAAGTTGATGCAAATCTTTTTTAAGTGATTGTGAATCGGTATATTGCAATCAAGTTGTAAAGATAATTTTATGCGTCTATATTTTAGTTACATGCCTTAACCAAGATAGGTGAACAAGAGTTAAGGATGAACTTTCTTTTGGCACCACATGCAGCTACTTCACTGCGGATACTTACGCTAATGAGCACTCAGCACTTGCTGCTAGAATTGCTGCTGGACTGTGTGCTGATCTTGCTATCTCTATTATTTCTGGGAAGACTAGCAACGGTTTTGCTCTAGTAATTCCCTTCTGTTTGCGCTTTTGTATTACATCGACTCCAATGGTTTCATGATTGGTTTATGACTATTTTCCTAATTTGCTCTGTAAGTCAGGTTAGACCTCCTGGGCATCATGCAGGCGTAAGACAAGCCATGGGTTTTTGCCTTCACAATAATGCTGCAGTTGCTGCATTGGCAGCTCAGACAGCGGGGGCTAACAAAGTCCTAATTGTTGATTGGGTAATTTCTTTTTCCAGTAATGTCTTTTTTCTTCCAACTAGGATACTGGATATGAATGATTGCTTTCTAATGAGGCTAAATTAAATGCAAAGATTTAGGCATTATTTTAGTTATAGATGTGCGTATAGAAGTTTTTAAAAACAAGGTACCACTGTTCTAGTAGAATAAATTGAAATTTAAGTGTGGGTGTATGTGCTTATATGGGTTCTTCTTCCCAAGTATTTGGGATGTGAATTAGGCATCACATATACATAATGTTAGGTGCTTAAAATGGGAAATACCTTTGAGGTGTTTGAATATGTCGGAATAAAATAAAATTGTATGAAGTAGTAACAAGTATACCGTTGTTGATTGTAATTGTTGTCTTGATGAATATAAATGAAATTCACTGATAAAAAAAAAGAATATAAATGAAATTCTAATAAATGTTGTGAAATGTGAATGTTGAGGGATACATGATAAACTTGGTAAAGATATAGAATTGTTATATACGAGTAGCTTTATTGAATTTCAGTGGTTTAGGCATGTCTAATAAGAGTTGTACTTGCATTGATGTTTATTTTAATGTAAAAGAATATATGTTGGTAAAACTTTATATCAAGGTACCATGGCTATGGGATATCGATAAAATTTGCATAAATTAGATTTAGACTATATGTGATTGTTGAATGAGGATTAAACGGTAATGATGGTGATGGATCAACGGTGCTTGCAGGATGTGCACCATGGCAATGGCACTCAAGAGATATTTGAACAAAACAAATCGGTGAGCTATCATGATTTATATTACTAATTGTCATTTAAAATTGCAATTACCCCTAATTAAGTCAGAAAATGCATGTTTTAGCCTGAGAATTGTTCCAGTGAAATGACTCTTTTATTGTTTGATAATGTAATCAAAGTAGGAAAGTAATAATCATAAGATACAGTGAGATCTGCAAGAATTATTTGAATACTAAATGTCAAATCACGAGCCAGGTTTTTGAGCTTTTCTGATAATATTTCTCTGTAGTTGCTCTACATTCTTTATTGACTCTATTGTAGATTCATGATTCTATGATGCAGCACGTGATGTGGTTGCACTTTGAAACGTCTCTTGATCTCAGATCTGTTGATCTATTCATATATTAATGAAAAAACTTGCTACTTTGTTGCTATTGTGATTTTCTAATGTTCATCTTCTCCACTGATTTCTGTCAAGTTGCTATTGCTGTCTACTTGACGCCTTTGCTAGCTGTAGTTGAAGTGTGATGAAACATGTCTATTTTTAGGTCTGTTTTTGTTTTTGCACTGCTATACTTTAATGGAGGCTTGTTGATTTTTATTTGTACTGGTTTCTGTGATAGTACGGATGAGTTTTTACTGCTCTTGCCATGAGATACCATTGCTAGCTATAGTAAAAGTATGATTAGTGCTTAAGTATGTTTGCAGGGTTGAATCCCATTTGGGTATGCTATGCTTTACTTGAGGCTTGATATCAGTTATCTCATTTAGGTGTTGTATATTTCTTTGCACCGGCATGAGAATGGGAGGTTTTATCCAGGGACAGGCGCTGCTGATGAGGTATTTTTTTGAAAAGTCAAACATATTCTGTCTTACGGAATGTTTTCTTCTTTGCTGTGAATGGAGATTCTTGTTGATATTGCACTGCAGTTGCATACCAGCCACTTTGCATCCAAAGATTTTGAATGTTCTCTCAAAAAAACATGGTCTGTAAATATTAAATGCTTCTCTCAAAAAAAAATATTAAATGCTTGAAGACATACTAATGCTGTTGTTTTTTAGTGATTAGGAGATTGCTTGGTTGGCTTCTACAGAGTCCCATCATCTTTCCTTTGCTCTCTTAAGATTCTGTTTTGCACTTTTCTTTATGATGTAGTCTGAGAATAGCATTCTTGAACATATTATAATAGACTTCATGTTTTTTGACCTTAACTGTCCAATTTTCAGCCTTCTGAAATGGTAAACCTATTTGCATACCTAAGATAAGAAATAAGGTTTGAATTTCTTGCTTTATTGTAATGATTGTAAAAATAGTAATACCCACCATCTTGAGGATTGGATGAGATAGAAGGTATTGTTCCATGCTCTAAACTCCATCTCTTCTTTCTTCTTTTTCTTTAGCAAGACAACCTTTGCTAGTTGCATTTCTTAGTTTCTTGTCTTTTCACATTCATATTCAACTAAAAAAGAAGAAAACAAAGCATTCATATTCAACTATAACACAGTTCTGTTATTAATAGGGTCTGATTATAACTGTCTCATAGCACCAAACTTGATCACCAGCTTTATATGATCCATTTCTTTCAAAAGGAACATGTCCTCCTCAATAGTTCTTGAGGATTTTGTAGAATTTTATCATTTTTAATTGAAGGAATTCTAGTGAAAGAGGTTGCAGTTAGATATGGCAGGGTAAAGAAGTAAAAGTCTGTTATAATAACAATTCAGTTTATCATAGAGATTTTACCAAATTTCTGTTGCTTTAAGTATGATCACTCCATGCCACTGTATTGTTTATTTTAGAATATTGTTATTTAAACACTTACAGACACATATGCGGGGCCACCAGTACATGTGCTTGTATATCCCATTCTATGGTGTTAGTGTTACTGTTTTCTTTATTTTTTATCCATGTTTTCTTTATTTTTTTTCCATGTAATTTTTCTGAGATTCTCGTCATTCCTTTTCTTTTCAATCTCTTAAAATTTTTTAAGATCTTATTTATTTTGCAGGTTGGTATCATGGATGGTAAAGGCTTTTCAGTGAACATACCATGGAGCCAAAGAGGTGTTGGTGATGATGACTACATATATGCGTTTCAACACATTGTGCTTCCCATAGGTAGTATTATTGTTTTCAACTGATACGCACATATTCTCCTGATTTTGAGTATTGACTCAATTGTTTGTCATAAAACTCTATGCACATCAGTTCACTCTGGTAGTTTAGTGTATACTGAAATTTGTGGTAATGGTGAGCCCTTACATTGAGGTCAAATGCATAGGGCCCTTACATCAAGATGTCCGTAACAACTAGTGAACTGTAGATGGCACCGATGCTTTCATTGCAAGTCTTGGCAAATTTTAGGTTGTGCATTGTCACCGAAAACAAACCAAAAAGTGTCCCTTGTTTAAGCGTTAAGTGGGGAGTGTTTATATCTTGGGAAAAGGTCTATGGGAAAGTCCTAAGGGGGTAGAATGCGGAACAGGCTAGAACTCCTTATATCCTCTTATAAACACAGAGAGTTTGTAAAACCAAAACCTAGAAGAGAAGTGAAAATTAAGAAGCGTAGAGGAATCTCTGCTGTTTCTCTTCTCCTCTCTTACCTCTCTATATTGTTAGTTTTCCTAGCCATAGCAATCATGTATCCAGTAGGCTTCTTGGCTGCATGTTTGTCTTAGTATATTTGAATTCGTATAATTTTGAAAGACAATATGTGAAATAACCTTATTTAAATGCCCAATCTGATGATATTGGAATGAAGGTCAGGAAGAATTTGGTATTGGACCTAAGCTTTACTTAGATGTGCTTTTTTTTTGTTGAGCAAATTACTTAGATGTGTTTTTGATTCAATGTACTTGTGCACTAAATATATTGATTAAAATGCTAGTTGTGTTTTATGTTTTGAGTAATTTTCCTGGCTGGATTTTATTCTTTTTATTCCATTGGCTGAATTATATTTTATCCGTTTATTATATTAAAGTCCTTCAAGTGTTAATTAGGTTATATATTTTTGTTGAGAATTTATCTTTGAGTTATCTTAAATTGTGAAATATTTTTCATATATATATATATATATATATCAATGTTAGTCCCATATGCAATGGTTCTAAATATATGAAGAACCTCACATAAAAATTTTGAGGTTGCTGATGATATTGTTACCAGTTTTGGATCTTGTTGTCCCTGGAAGTATTTTTTTTATTCATAAGCACTAAACGTTTTTGATACTCAAAATAGAATTCCTTCTGGCCTTAAAAAAGTTAAAAGTTACTCTGTCCTCCTTTAAATGATTTACTTTTTTGATACTCAAAATAGAATTGCTTTTGGTCCTAAGAGAGTTTAGTTACTCTGAGGTTTCAGTTTTAGTGTTCTATGTATGCACCTTCAGATTTTATTTTTAACTCCAGATCCTTGCGATTGTGTTGTTATTTTCCTACAATAATTATGAGTGTCGGGTTTTCTAAATGCAGCATCAGAGTTTGCACCTGATATTACGATTGTGTCAGCAGGGTTTGATGCAGCAAGGGGTGATCCACTTGGTGGTTGTGATGTAAGAACTTAAGACTATTCATATAGCTCAATAATAATATTTAGAAAAATCCATTTAGCATGTGCTGTTATACTGCAATGGGTCTGAAGTCGCTTTACGTTTTATTCTGTCGTTTGGCCTTACTCTGTTTGAAACCATAACTATATTTTGTTGAATGTATTGGATAAATTAGAAAAATTTAATGGCGTACAAACATTTCATATCTTTATTGTTGCTCCGTTGAAGCATGTATGCCATTTTTTGTTGTATTTGAGGATCTGCTGGATGGTAAAACGGTACCTCTTCTTACTCTCAACTAGGCTGACACAATATTGCAATAATCTTTTCAGTTTCCTCCAATGTCTTCTCTTGTGAGCCATGTGGCTCCACTTTTGTTTTGGGTTTAATTTATTTAAGCTAAAATTTTTAATTATAATGGGTTTTTTTTTATGAAAATTGTAATGTGTATTTGTAGTGTTTGAATGTTCCACTATAAGGGGTCTGGAGAGATTGTTTCAGAGATTTATATTAAGAACCTTTTTGTTCCACTAATCTTACCAGTGCGCTAACCATCATTTAGAGCCTGTTTGTTTTGTGTCTTTTTTAGCCCTTGGAAGTTTTTGTTGGCTTTTTTAGCCACAAAATGATTTGAAAAAATACTTTGGCATCTGATTTGGAAAATAAAACTAATGTACATTAACTAAGTAAGTTGTATTAATTTCGATCATATAATGAATTTAATCTTTAATTTTAAAAATACAGAATAAGTTTAAAAACTATAATTTCACAATCTCCTTACATTATTATATTTCTAATTTAACCCTTTCTATAATAGTTAATTTATATATAAAATTTTGTCAAATCTAAACTAAAAAATTCTAAATATTTGTATGTCTTTACATATATCTTTATATATATTCACATATATTTGATAAAATAATCTAATGCTCCCAAATCAAATGAAATACGAGAAAGTTTCGATCAAGTTACAATGATCGCATAAAATGACTATCCTTAATAATTATTCAAACTAATCAAATTGCCAAAATGCTATTTGTATTTTTCAAAATTATATTTAAGAATGTCCTAATTTTCTATATTGGGGTTGAACGATTTTTGACAATAAAAATAACAACTATTTCATTAGATTTTATAAATAGTTTTTGTTTAGAAGCTACTCACAAAATTTTCATAACCTATAAAGATAATTACAGTAACATAAAGCGGTATATCTCATGCAAAATACATGTAATCAGAAAAGTAAGAATACCCCCCAATAACAAAATTTGAATGCGATTACATGCTTAGTAAATAACCCAACGTACTTGTGTATAAACATAATAGCATCATAATATATAGCCATAATTTAGAAAATTACATCGCTTCTTGTCGTTCCCACGTCGAACAACATTTAAGTCTGCAATAAGCTAGGACAACAAACCTATTTGCACTTGAATATTATTTTGATTCTTTGTGGATGACTGATCCTTATCAAGTGTAGATTGCGATGTATAGCTTGTACTGCCTTGCGAAACAATGTCTATTGTAGGAATGACTCCGAACATACTCAGCAAGTCGATATTGGCTCTCTTCCTTTGTAGCAACTTTGCAATATAAAGCGCTTGGGTAACGATGGACTTGTCAATGGCAATCTTCCCATCGACTATACATCTTGCACTCTCGACTTTCTAAGATGAGGTAAAATGATAGCTACACAAATAAAAACAGATTATTTTACCCTTCGAACAAAATTAATTAGGTATGTGAACATATAGGTATGTGAACATACAATGAGAGAAGTAATGTACTCTTCAACAAATTGAACAAATGGGTGCTCAAACATAAATGCAAAATATATGTAGGTTTTGTAGCCAAATATAATCCTCACATGAACTTGTATGTTGACAAAATTATTCAAAATAACAGTTTAACAATTTGGTGAGAAGTCAAATTACAGAAATAATTTGATAATTGTACCAAAGTCTTTCACTAATTTGTTTTCTTATTCCCTCCCCTTGTGCCTTATCACTTGTGAGATTTCCAGACTTTGCGTACTGCTGAAATGTCAGTTTCGCATTATCATCTTCTAGGTCAATTTGCAATCTATTTGTCTGAGTGTCTTTGTCATCCTCAATAGCTTCATTTTTTAGTATAAAATTATAAATGATGCATATACAACTTTATCCTGTATGTAAAGGGAAATTGCTTCATCTCTATAAGGATTTAAAATTTCTTCTTCAGAATTCCAAAAGTACGTTCTACAACATTTCAATGTAGTGCATGCTAGCGATTAAAAATCTCCTTTTTCTTTTCATAAATAACTTCAAAAAGGTGTCTATAATTACTAAGATGATAGTGCGTTATTTAGCATGGAGCAATAAAACAGTATGTAATCTCGTAACCAGAATCTACTAAGTAGTATTTGCCTGTTGTCGGATTGAAATAAATAATATGATTTGATTAGAACAATTATAAATATGAACATGTCAAGCACCAAGTGTGATAGAATATTTACTCGTCGGGACTGCAAAATATGTATTCTCCAAACTCCTTTGTAGAATAGGCATATCTAATGCTGATCCACCCCATCCAACTACTACAAAATGGATCAATCTATCAAATTCAACGACCATCATAACATTTTGAGTCATTTGGCTCTTCCGATTAATAAATCTCTCTTGTTTGTCTTGAGAGATAATAGCAAGTATGTGTTACTTTCTATTGCACCTAAACCATCATGTAAATGTTCAAAATAAAGAAACAAATGACACGAAAACTTTAAAATATGTTTTAAGTTTATTACCTTAAATAAACAATTCGAGTTTGCTTTTGTATTTTTAGTAGGAACTTGAAAAAATTCATCCATGAATTAGTAAATTGAATTTAACACCAAATTGAAGTAATGACTAATAGTTTCCAGAGAATGTTGAAAATGTTCTGCGATATCACGCTTACTTTCGCTGTGTGATAACACGCATAAAAACTGCTAATTGCTACGTAGCCAAGATATTCCGCGTGTTGCTTATATGTCCTTGTGATACAATTAAATCCTTCAATTGTAGAAATGTCTCTGGTTTCATATGTAGGTGATTTTTTGCACGTTCTGGGTAACCTACTAGCAAATCATGCATGTACTCATGCCTTGTATGAGGAAAATTCTAACATGTTCATTTCACAAACAAGATTCATTATTATTTGCTATATGTGAAAACAGTTTCATGCAATCAAAGCACGTTCTACCAAAATAGGAATGTTTTTGACCACCATAGCATGCTTTTTCCCCAACGTGTGCCGAAATACATATAATGTTTAAACAAAACATTCCCAAAATAGATTATTAATTATATATCATTCCATTATGCAAATCTTTGGGGCGAATAATATTTCCCAAAAAGAAATATTAAAAAAAAGAAACTAGTCTGCTAATCAACCAACGTGGTTAATAGGTGGGTCAAACGGTAGTTTTTGGCTGAAGAAGGGTCACTGTTTACTACATACTTGACTTATCGCAGCAAAATATCATTGATTTTCATAAGTAGCAGTTTTGCACTTTCATTCTCAGTTTTATATTGAGAAACTGCGCCTTCCTTTTACTGTTTATATTGGGAATAACGCATATACGATCGAAGCATTCTTTCAAACACACACTTGCACCTTGTTCAATTTTCTCATTCTTCGTTTTTATCATAGTTGTCCTTCACTCATAGGCAACAATAAAACAATCTTTGATTTGCAATTTTCTAACACCAAAGGAAGAAGTTGATCTTGTTTGCTTCTTGCTTCTCTTTATACTGCCAGAAGAAATAGGTTCCCCACTGTTTGCATCTTGCGCTGAAGGCTGCCTCAAGTTTTGAACTGAGGTAGCCATAACCTCCTCTTCATTGTCATCAGATACTACTTATATGTCTCTCCCCTTTGCAGATTTTTTTCTTGGCCCGATTGCACAATCATCCTTTTCGATCCCTTTGGAATATATGAAGGCCATTGCTTCATAATACCTGAAACCCTTATTGGAACATATCAAGTACTTTGGGTGTTTTTGCATTTGAATTTAATGCTTTATATCTTAATTTTATGTAAATAAAAGTGGTGTACAATATGTTAAAATAGAGTAGACTCTTACCTCCAATAATGCTTCCCATACTTTCACAGAAGCATCTATTCTACAAAGATCACTCTTTCAACCAAACCCACTAAAGTGCAACACTTTATCATCTATTCTCCACCTGGCCTCATATTTTCGCCAGTAGTCCTTAATTTTCTTCGGTTCAAACACTTTGTCAACTGCCTGATTCATCTTTATAATAATTTTTGGCCATTTAGTTGACACAGGAGAACCCTTTAAAGTACGGTCATCAACAACTACTTTGGCAAGTAGCACCAGTTTGTTCAACTCTGCGTCACTGAAGGATTCCTTCTTTCTTATTGATTTTTTTGTATGCTCCACTTCCTTCTTCCTATTGTCCTCATGCCCAATGGACTAATTCTCATCCATGTTTTTGTGGTCAGTCACTATAGAAGACTTATTGATGTTTTGTCGAAATGTTTTTTGTATGTTTTAAATAGGAAATAATAAAGGGTGAAAACAGAAATGATCTTATAATTTTTGCAAATATTAAACACAAACTCAATGCCTGAGAAGTTTAGCTTTGCATATAGTATATTAATATAATTTAATAATTGAGTAGTACATACCTTCAAAATGAGATAATTAACTTTTATTGGAGTGAAACTTAGGTTGGAAGTAATCCGTAATCCTTCTTGGAGAACGTCTAATTTTGTGTGGAGTAGAATTAATTTTGTTTGAATGAAAACCAAGAGTAGTATTATTTGATTTACAATCTGAAGCTATAAAAGAATCATGTGGTAGGTTTGCAAGCTCCGGAGTATTGTTGATATCCTTTGCCTTACGTTTTCTAGTATTCGGGCAATGTATCTCCAAAACTAGGAGAAAAAATAGTAAAACAATTTATCAAATATGCAAAGCATATTGTGATGATACCCAATTTGTGCAAACAACAAATTGGTATATACATACTAGTTTCATAGGTGACTACAAGCAAATATTCTACTTATCCAAAAGAAGGTATGAAACGCATACGTAATAGCAGATGTGTTAGTTGAGTTTTAAAAATAGCATGAAATTCATGAAGAATTCAAAATTGTTTTTGTAAAGTGTGCAACATAAAGCACCCAGTAACATAAGTTCCTATTTTATTACAGACAATTCATGTTATATTATGTTATATGGAATACATAGCTAGAGAAGTATAAGATAAATTGGTATGGAATGCTAGCATTCAAAACTCTTTCATATAACGAAACACAAGTATATAGCATATAAGTACAACTCTCGTAAGATACATACAATTGATTTTCATGTTTCGTGCTAAAAGATACATATGAAGTATGAACAATACATAATAATCAGTTAAATATTCAACAACAAATATAATGAAACCGTCATGAGTAGAGCTACACAAACCCATGTTCACATGATTTGTTGACAGTGGAAGCTGCAAAGCATAGTTAAATGAATTAAAATTTGATCACTTATTATTTTGTCTCATTGACCAGATGATAAAACAAGTAAAAAGGTAACTCAAACACAATAAATAAAAATAAGTTATTTGATAAAATTATTTTGCGAGTAGCAGACTTTTTCCTATTTTGAATGCACAAAAACACTGAGCTAGGAAGAGGTAGATCTATGATATTTTAGCTGACTGAACTACTTAATAAGTTGCTGAAACCCTAGTTTGACTAGATGCAGAATAACCTCAAGATAAAAAGTTTAAACAGAACACGAAAACAAAGATCTATGTAGTATTTTAACAGATTTGTGTAACATCGAAAAGAAAAAAAACAGAATTGTGTAAAAATATCATGTGACAGATCACAAACGAAAATGTGGAGTTTTCTCTTTAAAAACTATCATTTAGCAATTCACAATACTCGTTCCCTACCAATGCTCATGCCCATCTTTCACAAACAACAATCATTCAATATTTTCGTTTAAAAAAATATCCTAAGCAACAAGAGAACCAAGAGACATGTATGAAGAGAAGGCTGGAATTTGGAGAAGTTCGCGAAGGCGGATGAATGAACTTTCCTGTGGGAGAACTCACCTATGCCTTAACTTTGCAAAAGAGGAAGGCCACCTGATGTTCTAGCTCTCGTGCCCTAGCTAAGCTCTCAAATGTTTTATCTTTAATTTCCATTACGGTCCATTATTTGTTGATTTCGCCATTTTGCCTACTGCGCTAAAATGGCCAATTACCAAACGGGATCTTTAGGGTTGGTTTTGGTCAATACTAAAAAGGCCGGTCTTGGCTTGGCATACTTTCTCTCATCAAGCACAAATCCAACACAAAGAGCTGTTTGCATCTTATATCCTACAGAAATCTCAAAATAAAAAAGTTTATTTCAAATCCTACGCTTATTTCAAATAACCAATTTTATTGCATGCAAATCCCAACATAAGAGAACTGATTTTATGTAAAAGTGAAGAACTAATGTTATTTCATATTCTAGACAAAATCCAATTGAGATAAAAATTATTTTTATTTCACAACGTATATAAATATCTTTAATCACATGGATAAATTATTCACAGAAATGGTTACTCCCAAATGAACCCTTATAAGCCTTGTACTAAATTTGTAAATTGATAATGCAAGGCATGACTGTCTGGTTATATGATTTTGCTTTTGTCAAATTCTTGGTACACAGACTTCAAGTCAAATCTGTCTTTTTATTTGATAGTTGAAGTTGGTTTCGTATAATTGCATTAACTATTGGATATAGTTTTTGTTTAACTAGTGGATACAGCTTCGTTTTAAGTTTTTTTTTTTAAATTATTTTTTAAGTTGATATAGTTTTGTTTAAGTTGAATGATCGCCAAGTTTTATTGACATTTGGAGGATCTTTTTTAAGGTGACTCCTGGTGGATATGCGCAGATGGCACACATGTTGACTTCCCTTTCACGAGGGAAGTTGATGGTTATACTTGAAGGAGGGTGTGTTATGCTAAATATATACTTGTTTAGTCGGGGTATTGGAAACATAACTACTTATCTTTTTTTTTTTTATTTCTATCTCCAGGTATAACCTACGGTCAATATCTTCTTCAGCTACTGCAGTTGTTAAAGTAATTATCTGCTATCAAAACCAATATTGTCTGGTTCCTTCTGTCAGCTGTTTGTAGTATGCGTTTGCAGTAATGCTATTCTTATTCACATTATTGATGTTCTTTTTTAGTTTTATAGATATATGTGAGATATATGTGTAAGATAAGCTTGACTCCAAGTTTATAATGCACTTGGAAGTTAGTTTAATATCCATCTTCTGGAGCTTAGCTTACGGAGAATTGATAAGGAATTGTCTTAATCACTTATTTAATTGTTAGTTTCACAAGACAGGCAATAAAGTAGGTCAGATACACTACAAGGATATGCCAATATGGGGCTTTTAAAGTCTTTTATCTGTGTGGTGGACATGACTAATCGTTAATGCCTTAGTGGTAATAGCCAATTTTTAGTAGGAATGGGAAATGCAAGCAGATTTATTAGGAATTTCTTGCTCATATTTAGTAATCTGTCAGTTCCCATCAGGCTTATTACACCTTCTTGAAGGCAAATGTTCATAACTAATGCATAAGTAAGCACCCTTTTTGATTTTATTTCTACAGCTAAATATAAAACTACTAGTCAGTAACAGGACTAAATTTTTGAAATATTCTCTTTTACTTTTTTTTTTCTAATATTATGTAGTGGAAACAAATGAATCATGTAGCGGGCCTCACCTAGTAGGATAAAGGCTTTGTTGTTGTTGTTCTTTGTTTTTCATGTTGTATTCTCCTAAATTGTAGTGCATTTATAGCACTATTGCTTGTATCAATTTTTTTTTTTTGATCTTTTCTTATTCTATCTTCTGATTGGTTGTCTTTGATTTTCTAGGTGTTGCTTGGTGAAATTCCAGGATATGATATTAGTAATATCAAGCCTTCACAAACTTGCCTTCAATCCGTTCTGCAAGTCTTGAAAATTCAGCTAAAGTATTGGCCCATATTAGAAAGTAATTATGATGCTATAAGATCACAATGGAAAACGATTTCTTCAACTAGGAGTGAGTGGCAAAACTCGTGTATTACATCTGCATTTATGGTTTGCTAGGTTGCTCATATAGAGGAACATGCCATGCTCATACATTTTTGTGCTTATTGTGTTGAAGCAATATGCAACGACCTTCTGTGTTTATTTTTTTGTTTATCTAGCATGGAAGGTGTTGTGGGTGGGGATATGGTTTGGGGGATATCTAGGTTGAAGGTATATGACTTTTGAGATGTAGAAAGAACTATTTCTCTTCTTTCTTTATCATATTTATCCCCATGTCTATGGTTGTAGCATGCAAGGTTCAAAAAATTTGTCACCTCATCTAACATTAGTTAGCTAGGGTGCAAACAAGTCAAGTTTGAGCGAGTTAGAACAAACATGTTTTTGACTTTTCTTTGTTTTTTGAGTCAATATAGCTAGGCTCGAAATTAGATTGTTAACAGCCCTATCCTTTGCTCTTCCTGAATTTTGAATCTGTCAATAACATTTGGTCATAAACACTGAATTATTGTAAAATTATTTTTAATAATATTATATATATGACCTTGGTAGACTAGCAAAATCTTCACGTAGGGGAGATTGTCAACCACTATGGAAGAGGTGTCAGAATGAAAAGAGAGAATATTCATAGGAGTAGAAGGAATCTTCTTAGAGGAGTGACTACACCAAGTAAATGCCTCTTCTCCTCTTCTTGCTAGTCCAATTGCCTACATCGCTAACATCTTTTAAGTAGATGCCATTTCTCCCCTTCTGCCTCCCATTGTCGCAATACAAGGAATCATCTTGCAGTGAAGAATGTTTAACAGGTAGTTGTCATACACGTTTCGTGCATAAGGGTGGTGACCATACCAGGAAACATCAAACTGCTATAGTGTGTTATGATGTCTTGTGATGAGCATACGAGATTGTTTGCTCAGGAAATGAAAATTCAGCAGATGTAGAAGACGTTGAAGAATCTCCCTTTCTTGAGGCAGATTAAGTTTAGATTTTACCCTAATGGTGATGAATTTAGGACTTCATAAATTCTTGGAATCATCGACTTCCTACAGACGCAAACCCCTGTTATTAATTACCCATCTCTTACTTAGAAGATAAAACTTTTGATTTATGGAAGAATCAACTTGATTGATAAACAACAGTGATGAATGGGGATGGGAGAATGTCCCTATCAAAATCCCATAATTCCATTGTTTAGAGTTCAACTAATGAACCCAATCACTTCTTTGTTCATTTGAAGGTTGCAGGATGACTCGTCAAGAATCATAAGTTCCATCATTCAAGGACATCCCAATGAATTTGGGGGGAACACCAAATGTAAGTTTCATGTGTGTTATTTTCAACCAATTTGGTTAACTTAGACTTCCTGTATTGGCTTTGCCCAGTTATAGAATTGAGATTTACTCGTGATCTTTTTAATATCTCCATATCTAACTCATTGAGTTTGCGAGATAGTGTATTGGAGGCATAGTAGCCTACTATCAAGGGACAGGCATCACAAGTCTGATGAAAATCTTGTGTGAAAACTCTTTAGAGTTTAAATTCTGTGGAGAAAGGCGAGTAACAACGTGCTAAGAGCATAGAAGCTTACTGTTACAAAGATTTACAATGATGTATCAAGGGCATGAATGTTTAATATTGCTATAATGCTTGATAGCATATTTATCAGCTATTTAGCATCTTTCAAAATTAATATGCCCTAACATGAATGATGAGGGCAGCTCTTAGGAATATACTTTTTGTTTAGTAGGTGCTCACTTTCATATTTTGTATAGGAATGAGAGGATCTTTCTGCAATGCCTTATTTGTTTTTTAATTTAGACCGATTTTGAGCTTGAAATCACTTATATTGCTTGTTGATTTCTTGAATGGAAGACCTCGAAGGTAAGGTTCAAATAGGGACCTTTGTATACAAAGATTAAAACTGAGAGTTTGAATGGGCACTCAAAGGGGTAGGTTTGAATAATTGGTTCAAATTGAGCATTCGAATGAAGACATTCGAATAAGGGAATTATATGATTTTCTTATGGAATAGTCTCAATGGGACTTGGGAGCATCTGGATTACAAAAGAAGTTTGATGAGTGATTTGTAGATATCACCTCCCAAATGAGATGTTGAGGAGTTAACCTGATTATTCCCTTTTCTTGTGGTAAAATTTAGGAAATATTTTTCTGTTTGGGTTCAAAAGGGGTTTTGGATGTTCCGAATTAAGAAGAGTTGCATGGATTCTGAGGAAGGACAAGACCTTAGGGGCAAGATTACGAAGTTGCGAGTGATATTATATCAGCATTTTATATTGTTTTTGTTCTTTCTATTTTTTTGTCATTTTAAAGAGATTTAAGTTTAAGAGTCCTTTTTTTGCTTCTGTCCCTGGTTTGAACTCTGTTCTTGATCTTCAGAGACTTCCAGGAAATTTTGGTAATATAATAGTTTGTTTTAGTATCATTTTCGACATATGGAGCAATTATTGCTTTTTAGCAAGCAATTAAGCGCTCCAATGTAATTCTGCCATTCACAGCTTTAGTTACTACAATTCAGTTAGTAGAATCAGCTTCATTTCACTTCAACCGGCGTTTGACTTGATAGGAATCAGAGTTTGGGCTTCTATCCAGCAAATTCTAATTCTCATTCAAAGAGCTATCATGAAAGAAAGAAAACTAAGGGAGAAGAAAAAGACAAGAGGTATGATGTAGAAGCAGCTGAATGGGAGCCTCACTAGTGAACACTCTGCCTTGATCTCTCCTTGCTCAATTTGCAGTAGACCATCCTGAGCACGGTGAAATCAGGGGTATTTATAAACTCAGTTGAGTAGGAGATAACTAACCTAGTTGTTGCATCAGTTGGCCACGATCGTTGTCCCATAACAGAATTATGTTTTCGCTAGATTCCTTCAAATGGTGGTTCTTCGAAGCCTTACCTTCGATGAAAGCTTTCAAATTTCAAAGGTGCTTTCCAATTTCAATAGTTTCGAGGCTTCGAATATTGAGTCATGTTTGAAGACTTGTTTCACAACTACTTTCTTTATTGACTGGGTACTTAATGACTCCTCTAGGGAGCATACAATGTGGATAGAGTGCAACTCATACTAGAGGTTTATAATTGAAACAACTTCCTAGGATTATAAGTGTGATTGATAACCCCTTGGAGGCTAATGGAGGTATAGACTCATTTAGGGCATAGTGATTTTGAGCAAAAATCATCACGTTTGGGATGCAAGTAGGTGTGATTTAAAACTCTGCTAGGGATAATTTTAGAATTTAGTATTAATGTGTCCAAAGAAAACAGTTGCAAAGTAACTTATATTTGCAGTCATCATCTTTGTTAGTGTTCACTTCAACACCAGGTGGTAAATGGTTCTTGTAAAGAAAATTCATATAACATTCATTCAAGACTCAATCATTTATAATTGTTCACTATGATACTTTAAAGGGTAGAAGAATCTTCTTGCAAAGAAGGCAACTAAATTTGGAATTAGAGTCCCTTTAAGGCATATTTGGTTCATGCATGTTTTGAAGCAAAATATTATTTTATTAATATTTTAAACTTATTTATAAATTTTAATAGTATTATTTCACATTCAACACAAATTTTTAATATTAAAATTAACTTTATTTTATATCCTACGTATCTCCCAATATTAAAATAAATTTATTTTCCATCAAACTTATATAATAAAATATTTTCTCTCATACCCAAAAATTAACTTCCAACCAAACGAGGACTCAGGGTGTTTTTTTTTTAATATTTCTTTTTAAGTACTTTACATTTTGCAGTATTTTTGTTCTGCAAATAGCTTTTTGTAAAACTTATGCGAAAGAGATTTCATTATGAATTTTCTATGATATGATTTTTTTATAAACTTTTTGTGAAGGCTTTGAAACTCTTCCCTCCTTTTTTGAGTTTTTTTTTTCTATTTTTGGTCCTTTCCTCATAAGCTAAATTCGACAGAATTTTTGCGAAGGGGTCCTTTTCACAATGTTGTTGCGAAGGAACTCTCTTTGCAGATTCTTTTTGAAGGTATTCTTTCTTCATAGTTTTGTGAGAGAATCCTTTTTCAGAAGTATTTTCCTTTGGAAAGCTAATAATATAGTTTATTCTTCCAGTGGTAGAGTTTATTCTTCCACGCTTTTCCTTTGACTTTGTAGAGATTTAGACTATGTTTTGACCCATTTTTTGATTTTGTGATTTTTTAAACAGTTAGATGCACTACACATTTTAGTAGTGCATAGAAAGTGGTTTCTGTTCGAACTACCATCGGAGGATCATTCATCTCAATTGAGAGCATGCCATTATTGATCAACCAGTGGTTATCTTACGTTGGGTTGACCATCTCTGAGTGAACCATGGATGGTTCAAGATTGGATTTAGAAAGCTTTCTAATGCAAGCCTAATTGTAAGCCAACTAAGTGAAGCAAGTATGGAGGGGATGCAAGTCTAATGTAAGAGCTACATAATTACATCTGGAGAAAACTACCAAGCACTATGAAAAGCACAATTTCAACGAACAAATATAGTAATAAAATACATTTAACAAGTTGATTAGGTTATCTTAGGACACAAACCAAAAGCCTAGACTAGTGAGGAACTAATATTCCAAGCAAAAGTATTGGAGCTTAAGAGTTAGAACAAGTCCCAAACAAAGCTAAACACACTCAATACCATTAGTCCCATTCATACATGAGCTCACAAGCATAAAAGGGTAAATAAGATATTCATGGTGGAAGGCTATTCATATAATTAATAAGATAAATCAAGATTTTTAAAGGTGTAAAATAGTGGAGGGGAAGGCAGAGAGTGATAGATACCAAGAGGATCAAACTGTCCAATCCATAGGGAGGATTGATGTCAATCAATCACGAATGGGCTGTCAAGGCTGCAGCAGCGGCGTTTCCTGACTTTGGCGGTGGCGGTGGGAAGCATGGGCGGCAGCGGCCCCCTCAACAAGGGCGAGCGGTGGCGCTAGCCATTGGCGGCGGTGGTGGGTAGAGGGGAAGCGACAACACTCCTCGTTGATTAGGGGCAACGACGACCAGTGAATTCTACAGTAGTATAAATCCCCCAAGCGCCGTGGTTGCTCTCCAACAAAGCAATCGTGGCAGCGAGGGCAAAAGGCAGTGGCAGTGGGTAGCACCACAGCTGTGGCGGTGGCGGTGGCTCTGATTTTCTTCATAATTATTTTCTTGATGAGATTTACATATTTGTATGTGGTATGACTTTTGCAAATATACAAAAACTTTTTGATTCGAGTATTTGAAGGAAACCAAAAACTATTAGAAACAACTCAACTCATAGTCAAACTAGTCAAACTATGGTTTGACACATTCAGTTACAGTTGGACAAAAGGGGTTTAGCTCAAACCAATTCTTTTGAATCGAGACGGCAGTCTCTAATAAAGAAGTGTTACAAATCGGTCTCCAGAAGTGGCGACAACCGAGCCCGATGGGTCCGGCGGTAGTGGCGGATGTTCAGGTTTCCCAATTGGGGAGAAGCTCCAAACCTTGAAAGAATCCCCTAATCTGTCTCACTCTCACTGTACCTCTCAATTATGGCCATTAGATTTTTGTTTCAATTAGGCCTAATAATTCTTACAAATAAAACCTATTATCCCTTACATACAAAAAAAGACCCATGTGTGCAATGGAGTCAACCCCTTCAAATTGTTTAAACAGCACCTAAAAAGACCCATGTCATTTGCTTTCACATCTTGTTTGAACAGCATCTTAATTGCATCTGTAATTTGCTGTTTCTGAAGTCAGTTCTTGAGCAACCGTGATAAATTGTTGCTGTGACTTTCAATCTTAGATGCTCTCTCAAGTTTTTATGAAAGTTATCTTTATGAGTATTGGAATGGGTATGTATGACCTAGTTTATTATTAGTTTCTATGAAATAGGTTCTTTTATAAAATATTGAAAGGAGTTTTACTTTCTTGCAAAGTTTCTTTCGTTTATACACGACTTATCCTAGTTTTAATTCAGAAAACTATGAAAATCCTTGTGATGTGCGAACAACATATTATAATTATTTTAAATCTCCTCTAGCATGATTTGTGTGTTGCACTTTGATATTAAAGAATTATGCATGATTAGTATATGTTTTAGTGCATTCTCCTGTTCATTTGCATCCTAGTTTTAGTTTGAATTGCATCTGAAATCCTAAGAAACAGTAAGAAATTTACCGGGAATTTTCCTTGAATTTTCTGGGAATCAAAATTGACCACCTGACAGGTTTGCACTAGAATCCCGGTTTTCATTTTCAATAGCCATTTCAAACCCTCCCTTTAGGGTATCTTGAGATCTAAACTGACTTCATTAGCTGGATATAGCATACCCAATTATTATGGAGAATCAGAATAGTGACCATCATGCTACATCAGCCCTCCTTTAATATGATTGAACATCAATAACTTGTGGTTGAGTTTTGAACGCGAAGGATGGTCCCCCTCCGCGATCAACTGATTGATCGTGTGCTCCGTAGACTAAGGAAAGATCCATGATGGCTTGGGTCAATGGGACAGAGCTATGTGTATCTATAGGAAAAGGAAAGCTGCACATTCGTGTATAAAAATATAAATTAGAATGTGTTGTCCTGTTGCTTCTGCGTGCAAAACATTAGATATGTGCACACTCTACCTACGGACGTGTTATGTGGTTGTGAAAGCAGAGGTTCTCATTGAGCAGCTGCAGCTCTACAAAATTGATGCAAAACATGTGTGGCACAAGGGTATGAAATGTTGAAAAAGGAAGAGGAGGAAGAAGAGGAGAGATAATTGAGGGATAAATTTTATTCAGTCATCTAAATCGTCTTATTAGAAAATTCTAAGGATGGAGCCCAACAGAATGTATTTAATGTACGAGTTTGGGGAACATTACGTATGTAATTGCTCCAATATTTAAAGAAGCATCCAATCTCTGGAGTTAACCAAGATTTGCATCAGCTTCACCCCTTCTTATCCTTCTATTGGCTGTTTTGGATGGTAAACGTAAGGAAGTTATTATGAAATGAGAAAACAAGGGCTAACATTGTCATTATATTTTGTATTTATATTTGTAGATTCATGTATATATGATTTACTTATATAATTTTATAGACAATTTGTAACACATGTTGGCCTTATTTATAATATATTTGTAAAAAACTGAATTTTGCTATGCATGTCTGGTAGATTTCAACTTTGAGTTATTTTCATTTTGAGTGAGCGGACTCGAGTCTCAATCAAATTGTCAGCTCGGATATCACGTAGACAATTGCTTTTAATTGTTCTCAATCCTTCTTGAACTTGTTTCATACAAGCATGATCTTTATTCGCGGATCTTTTTAGTGTTATTATTATATTCATCAATGCGAAATTATATTTCTCGAAAGGTTGGTAGTATAAAGCTACTGTTGTTCTTTGCTTGATTCCAGAGAAATCAGGGAAGAGGAGGAAATTCATGGTGGGGCCATTATGGTGGAGATGGGGATCCAAAATGTTTGTTTATGAAGAGGTCTATGGAAGCAGGCTGAGAGGGAAGCATGCCAGGAAGAAGTTATGCTTCTGAGATTGACAAAGGAGTGAGTTTTTTTTTTTAATTGTAGAAATTTGCACCATAAGTTTATTCTTGTACTGATCCAGCTTAGTTGGCCCCTTGTTTTGATATTTTTATTAAGAAATATATTTTGATGAATTTTGGGGCTTGTTATCTGCAAAATGTTTTGTACTATAAATTGTTGAAAAGTATTCTGTATTTTTTTTCTTGAAAGATATTTTAATTATAAAAAATTACGTATTTTACTGTTAATAATAATAAAATGTAAATATATTTAAAATAATATGATGAACGGTTCAGATTTTTTATAATTTAATTATAGTTAATTTATTGAAAAATTATGATTAAAATTAAAATGTGTGTATGTAAGATTTTATAATGTTTTGAGTGTACATAGCGTAATTAACTAAGAATGGATGAGTAAGTCATAAATAAAATTAAATTGTGTGGCATGTAGGTAATTATCTCTTTAATATAATAATTAATTTTATTTTTTATTATTCATAATTTTAATAAACAAGCAGGCTCTTTGTTGTTGATCCAGCAGATCTAAGTCCCATATCCCCCTTAGTACAGTGACATTTCAGTTTATTTCAGTGCGAATATCACTAAATTAGTCCCAAATCTTATTTTCATAAAAAATTATTATTTAATTTTAACATATATATATTTAGCTAATTTTATTTTAAAAAATTTATAAATTTTTAATTTAAAAAATAATATTTTGATATTTAATTTACATGATATAATATTTATGTGTATTTTTTTTTGTTGGTGATATGATTATGAATTATATACGTAATAGTACATTATCGACTTTAAAATTTTGGTGATATGATACTCGAACCATTGTCAACCCTCTTATTAGTTGAGTTTCTCTGTTGAGAAGTTATTGGGTTCGGACGGCGCACCATCCGGAACTTAATTAGAGGGCGCCACGTGTGCCATACAGCTGGGTCCGGGTACACGTGGCGCCCTCTGATTGGGTGTCCAAACAGTACGCCGTTTGAACCTAATAATTTTTCTTCTCTGTTGGTCGAGTCATTTGGTTAAAGCCGCATGATACATTAAAGGTTGAATTACTGATAGCTTCATATAGTTTGTTTATAATTATCTTTTGATTTGTGTTTTTTGAAATCATTCATTTTGATCTTTAGAATTTAAATAAGAATCTAAAAGTAAAGTTTCAAAATAAAGATCTAAGTGAAAAATTTTGAATCAAAATAAAATCACGTACGAATCACCGGAACATATCAATAATTTATCTTAATTTAAAATACTAAAATGGGAAGACCAATACCAATTAATGAAGACTGCCTGTGACTCCACGAGTCCCCTTCAGTTTTAAAAGTAACTCGGTCTTAGTTTCGATCACAAAATAGAAGTATCAGTTTTGATAATTTCAGTAGTAGGTACTTCTCACAAAATTTTAAGTTTTGACATTACAAAATAAAATTTAAAAGAATTTTATCTTAAAACATTGAGAGTTTCAGCCAGAATTAAAAGAATGATTAAATTTTGAATCGATCTTAATCGAAACTAAAACAAAACCGTTAAAATCATCGCTTTCAATTGAAACTTAAAACCATGGGTCCAAGGGGAATCAAAGCCTCTATTTTCTGCAGAGATGGTCCTTGGTCAAGGAAGTGAGTGATGTGCCAATATTGTCAATGAATCTCTAATACTGTAATTTTCTTTTAATTAGCTAGGAAGAAATGTGGCACCTGAGACATGATCTAACTTTAAAATTTGATTGACATTGAAAATATATATATTCAAATAAAATACGATCTTATTTACATGTCAAAACTAAAAATAAACCGTCTTGAATCAGTTTACAACTTAGCTAATGATCAGACTGATCAAGAAAATACGCGATGCCATTGTAGTAACTCCCGACACGATTAAGATTAGTAGTTAGCCGTACCACCGGTGATCGTACTTGTATTTTTCACTATATTTCGAGATATTTTTTCTTATAATCGCCTCTGATGAATCTCATTCTTTTATATAATGGATTAAGTTTACTGATAAACATAGTAGAATCTCTCGCAATTATATAAAAATTGCATGTTTTCTTTGATTTGCTCTTTTTTTTTTTTCGTCTATGCATATTAGCAGTGAAACTTTAACAGAGAAACTGTGAATAAGGGAGTTAATATGAATTGAAGATGAAAAATCGATCGTAAATTAAATCGATTTTAGATCGAATCAAAATCGATGATCTAAATAAGCTCACTAACGAGCCAAAAGTTTGGCTCGATAATGATTTCGAGCCAATTTTGAGCCGGGGTAAGTTCGGCTCGATCTAGCTCGAAATCGACTCGAATTAAAATATATTTTATATTATAATACATATATATATGTTATATAATATATATTATAAACCGAGCTGATCTCAAGCCGGATCGAGTTGAGCTTGCCCGGCTCGAGATCAGCTCAAAAAATTGAGATTCGATTCATTTTCGAGCTGGCTCGAAAATGAATCAAAATCGGCTCGAAGTCGATTGGGATCGACTCGAAGCCGTACCCAATCGACTTCGAGTCAATTTCGAGTCGATTAAAATATGATCAACCCGATTTTGAGCCGGTATTATCTTGGCTCGAAATCGGATCGATAATAGCCCTAACTGTGAAGCCGTAAATTTAAGAAAAAAATCTGTAAAAGCATTATTGTAATATTTCAATTTGTTCCTCTATCAAAATTTTTTTTTTTAAAATTTATATTCATTATTTTTATTAGCAGTTAAACTCTTGGATTTTAAAGTAGGGTGTAGGTGCTGCATTTGTTTTGTTTGCTTTTTTTTCTTTTTTGAAAGTTTTAATTTCATATAAATTATTATGACAATTATCAATTAGGACCTGTTAAACTACCAATTTGTAATGCTATTCATGATTTATTTGAAGTACACTTCTGTTATATTTGTGTTTAAGATTTAAATTCTTCGATGTCACGTTATTTTCGAGAAACATATTACTATAATTTTATGTTTTTTTTTTAAATAGTGGTTCACGGATCACATAAAGTTTTGTAAAAATTAATGCTACATAATTTAAGTTATTAAAAAAAAAATTGCACGCAAGATAATAACTATTGTTCGGGAGATAAATACATTTTATATAATTTACGAAGCATTTATCACCTCAAAATAAATATCATGGGATAATTTTTTATTTAATAGAAAATATTTCAATCATTAATTAAATTAATAAACTTTAAAATTCATTAAAATTTAATATCAGAATTTGAACTTACAAGGAAAAAAAAATCCCAACATAGTGTTCTATAGCTCAAACATATATTATTTTTTTGAATATAAAATATTAGGATAATTTTATTCAAATTTGAGTTACAAATATAACTTAAATTTTATGTGAGTTCATAAAAATAAAAATATATCAGTTATTTTTGTACAAAATATTTTCTATGTAAATTTTTTTTTAATATGTTTCAATAAATTTAACAGCATTTTAAAAAATAAAAATATATTTTAAAATATTAGAAAAAATATTTAAGTATTATTAATTATTATTATGATCTCAACTTATTATTTTTTTTATATTTTAATTTATAAAAATAAGTTTTAATATTTAAATATATATTTTAAATTTTTTAAAGTACAACTTCGCGGTTAAACTTAACCAAAATTATAAAAAATGACTGACGTGAAAAAATGCTTTGATATAGGAAGGACCCAAAAGATATATTTTTATTTTTTTTGGAACTGTGTGAAATTATAGATCTGCTTCAGGTGCCTGGATTAAATTATCTCTAAAACATTTTGTTTGTGCCCATACATTATTGATTTTCACGATTAAGCCCACTACACGATCGTTTAGGTAATTAAGGATTTCGTAGGGTCCGAAATGTAATTGTCCGGCCCAGTTTTCTTCACAAAAACTCCAGTTCTTCGCTTTTGGCGTCGTCGTCTCCACAGCGAGCCCTTTCGCTTTGCCTTCTTCACCTGTTCGCTCTCTGCTAGATCCTCGGTGCTCTCTCTCTCTCTCTCTCCTCCTTGTCTCCCACACCCTCATTTCACCATCCTCGCCGGAGACGATCGCTGCCGCGGGACGCTGCCGGCCAACCACCTATGACTATGATGACCCCGCCGCCGCTCGAAGTAAACTCGCTGAATCCCTTTTCCAAAGCCCACCGCTTCCCCCTGCGGGCTCTCTGCTAGTCTCTTCTCGAATTTCGCACTTCTCCTTGTCGTTCGTTATGGCTTCCGGGTCCTTTTTGCCGTCAGTTGTTTAGGTTTCGGTGTACTTTTTCTGGCTTTGCTCCCCCTTATTAGGGTTCTGCAAAGTACTGTTGCTATGCTAATTGGGCTGAATTGGGCCGAGGACTCCGCCTTCGATTTATTTCTAGGATTTTGCTTCAATCATTGTCGTTCTCGCCTGCGGGATCATAGTTTTCATTATTGCTTCCTCTTTTGCAGCAGGAGGACGATGAGATGCTGGTCCCCCACCCGGAGTCCACTGAGGGCCCCCATCCAATGGAAGGTGAGAATAGTGCTGTTGTTGAATCGGTGCTGGTTGTCTTTGTAATTGCTTATTTTCCAATTTTGCCGAGGAAATTGATGTTTTTTAATAGTGATGGTGTAGAATTTGTCATTTTTATTTGTTGGTAATTTGCCTCTAGTAGCGAATGTTGAGGCTTCCGCTACAGGGGAGAACCAGCCGGTTGAAGATCCTTCTTCTTCCAGGTTCACATGGACAATTGAAAGCTTTTCTAGATTGAACACGAAGAAGCTCTACTCAGATATTTTCATTGTTGGAGGCTACAAGTGGTGCGATACTTATTGTAGTTTTCCTTCTATCTTCATGCATTTGTCTTTTGATTTATGAAACCTGTTGTTTGAATGAAGAATCAAGCGAGGGATTGCAAATCCTTTTTCCTGCCACTTAATGTTACTAATGATGGAGTTTCTTATGGTAGGCGAATCTTGATCTTTCCCAAGGGGAATAACGTTGATCACCTGTCAATGTACCTTGATGTTGCTGATTCGAGTACTTTGCCTTATGGGTGGAGCAGATATGCACAGTTTAGCTTGGCTGTTGTTAATCAAATTCACAGCAAGTATACAATAAGAAAAGGTGTTGTCACATATATGCTTCAGGCTTCTTTTCTACTATACCTGAAATGGAACTTCTGTAGTCTGATATTTATTCCATTTTTATTCTTGACTTACAAGTATTTTAGAATTTGTATCAATGGGCCGTATTGTTTGTGTTTGGTAAATGTTGCATTTTGAAAGCATGTATTGCTGATATCTCTCAGATTTTTCCTTTTGTCTCTTCTTTGCAAATTGATGAAGGTACAAACTCTTCATCAGCATGTTATATGATTATTGAGGTATGCTCAATCTTCTTTTTTTTCAGAATGTGGGGATTATAAGTATCAATTCCAGTTATATTTTGTGACAAACATCGCCTAGTTCCCTTTGAATTTGTTTTTCCCCTTTTGTGAGTCAGCACTGTCATACTGTAAGAAACTGTTGTGAGAATTTGCATTCATTAGCTAGTTATGGAAAAAATGCATTTCTTGTTCATCTTCAATGCTATACACTTGATATGACATTTTGACTACATGCTGGGGTTATAAATTCTTATGACTTGAGAGCTTGAGTCGTAATTTGTTACTGGATATTGTTCGGTTATTACTTTCATTCTTAAATCCTTTCTGACTTTGATTGCCTTGATCAGAAGTGGTGTTTTACTGTTTTTGATCACACTATATTCCTCAATGTCTTGTTTGCAGATACTCAGCACCAATTTAATGCCAGAGAAAGTGATTGGGGTTTTACATCATTTATGCCTCTAAGTGAACTATATGATCCAAGCAGAGGATACCTTGTAAATGATACCTGTGTGGTTGAAGCTGAGGTTGCTGTCAGGAAGGTGGTTGACTATTGGAATTACGATTCAAAGAAAGAAACAGGTCATGTTGGCCTTAAGAATCAAGGAGCTACTTGCTACATGAACTCTCTTCTCCAGACACTCTACCATATTCCATATTTTAGGAAGGTGATTCACTCTGATGTCTCCCTTTTTTCTGTTTTTTTTTAGGAAGGTGATTCACTCTGATGTCTCCCTTTTTTCTGTTTTTTTAACTCGAATCATATTATTAACTGCGTATATGTACCTTCAGGTTGTGTACCATATGCCCACAACTGAGAATGATATTCCATCTGCAAGCATTCCCTTGGCCTTGCAGAGCTTGTTTTATAAGCTTCAGTACAGTGACTGTAGTGTTGCTACGAAGGAGCTGACTAAGTCTTTTGGATGGGACATGTATGATTCTTTTATGCAGCATGATGTGCAAGAATTAAACAGGGTCCTCTGTGAGAAGTTAGAAGACAAGATGAAGGTTCCCAATCTGCATTTCAAAGCTTTTCCTGTGTTAGCATTTTTTGATTCTTGAATAATTTGGGATTCTATTATTGTGACAGGGAACAGTTGTGGAAGGAGCAATTCAGCAGCTGTTTGAAGGACATCATATGAATTATATCGAATGTATTAATGTTGATTACAAGTCAAATAGAAAGGAATCTTTTTATGGTACGTATTTAACTGGAAAATTTTTTGATTTACATTAGTTGTGTATTACACTTTTCTCAACTTGATTTTCCTTTAAATAAATTTCCTTCAGATCTTCAGCTAGATGTGAAAGGTTGCAAAGATGTGTATGCTTCGTTTGATAAGTATGTTGAAGTTGAGCGGCTTGAAGGAGACAACAAATATCATGCTGAACAATATGGTTTACAGGTTTTCCATTATTTCTATTGGATGATTTCTTTTTGTTTGTTTCTTACTATTTCTTTCAAGTAATGGATCGAATTTCAGCGATGCTTTACCTATCAGCTGATGTTGACTTTGTGCCAGTGTGTTTTGGTGGATATTAAGTTTATGATTTTCTTGACCTCCATGTGATAATCTTTCTACTGAATAATGTGAATTCTGTAAGAATTTGACATCCTGACTTTTGGAACTACTCTTGTAATTATTGCAAATCTGATGTATATGATCATGGTAGTCTTGCATATTATGTGCTTCAAGCAATTGTTTTGAAACTGGTTATCATGAACAAGAAAAAATGATTCCATGAATGTCTGGATTTTAGCCTAGCAATATTCAAATCTTGCACAAACTTGGATCTGTTGGGTCTCCAACCCATTTTAGTCATGACAAGACCAAAAGTGGCAACTTTATTTAAGATAATAATAATAATAATAAATAATTTTTTATCACGTACAACATAAGTTTCTATATAAAAATTTACTTTATTTCATATTATACATCATTTTCAATCATACACATATATTCTAATGTTTAACACAATTAACTTTATTTTCCATCATACATGCTTCTTAAGGTAAGCCTAAAATTTCCAAGACGTGACCAAAATGATTTCAATGACAAACAGACCAATTTTATTTCACATTCTACACGAATTACAAAAGAAAAAAATTAACTTTATTTCATATTATACACATATCTCAAAATAAAACTAATTTTTTTTCAAATTTTTCACAAATTTCAAAACAAAAATATCACATGAAATGTTATCTTTTACCCTAATAAAAAATAATCTCACGCACAAACAACAGGTATTAGGATATCTTAATGGTTTTTTTTTTAAATTATGTATTGTATATTTGTTTCTTTAGCAATTTCATTGGGCGCTGCTCTTTTATTTTTGGAAAAACTATTTAGTTGGCTGTTATGAATTGCATTTTTGTGCTAATTAGGATTTACAGAATTATCTTGCGTCTCTTTTTTACTGGCATGGTTTTCATGTTTTTTAAGGGCTGTTGCATGCCTGACCTCTTAGGTGTCATGTATACATGTGTGCTACGCATGCCTGTGTAAATTTTCATGCTTTAGTTGGTTTATTTATAATTTGGATTGTTCAACTGAAACTTTTAATAACGCTTATCTATTTGCATGTATAAGCGACCATCTCTTTTTATTTTGTTACTTTTTTATACTGCACCAGTGCAAGTGTTTTGAATCAATGAGTTGCACTTTTTTCTTGAATTTTTCGGATAAGCAACCACCAGTAATGCACAGAGTTGTTGCATTGATTGTTATCTACTTGTCATCCGCCTAACTTTTGGCACGTTCAATTGCTCTACTATATTGACGTCAGGACCTTGGGATTTGATTATGATTATTTATATGGACAGTGATGTGCATCTCCTCAAGGCAAAACCTTTTGTAGTGTTCTTTTACTATTTGTTTCTTTCTAATTGATGGGGTGAGACTTATTGTGAAAGTTAGTTTCCTATCCATTAGTTGTAATATTCTGTTCCTTTCCTTGCAGGATGCAAAGAAAGGTGTTCTGTTCATTGACTTCCCTCCTGTTTTGCAACTCCACCTAAAACGCTTTGAATATGATTTCATGCGGGACACGATGGTCAAGGTCGGTTTTTCAATAAGGTGTACTGTTTGTATGTTCACTTTTAATTTGCATATTTATGTTGGATTATCAGATTTTTCAGCTTTAATTTGATATTTAGTTGCATATCCAGAAGTTTCATGTATCTATTTTGGTGATACGTTGAGTGCAGATAAATGACCGTTATGAATTCCCTTTGCAACTAAACCTTGATCGAGATGATGGGAAGTATCTTTCACCTGATGCAAATAGGAGCATCCACAATTTGTATACTCTCCATGGGTAATGCGTCCAATATGCATTTGCTAATGTGTATGGCAGTATGAGTATACTGTTTTTTTATATAGTTGGTATTGTTTCATAAATTTGTCAACCATACCTATTGGGATAAATGCTTGATTGTTGTTGTTGTTATTGGTGTTGCATAAATTCTCTGACAACTTTTTAGGGCGAATTGCTTATAGGTCTGCGAGGTATTATGATTCTTGTATGCTGGTCTATAAAGTTTGAAATTTACATTTAGGTCCATGAATTATACTTTTAATTGTCATTTGGTCCATCCATCATTTTCTACATTAAATTTACCTAAATTACCAATTTTACCCTTTTTTACTTTAGTTTTAAATGCACTAAGACGGGGCTGCAGATTGAGCAACGTAACATGGATCTGTGGCCTTGTCGCATAAGGCTTAGCGGCTACCACTGCCTCCTTACAACAAGTGACGGTGCTATTGCTCTCATCGTGTGAGGCCCTGAGGGTAAGAGGCGACAATGTGGTGTGGCACATGTGTTACTCATTTAAGTGATGTGTAGCGTTACATAATAAATGTTTAAGTAATTTTACATGGGGAAATAATCTTTTTCATTGCCAGTTAAATACTTCTGTTATCTTGGACTAATTATGCAAATATGTAATGGGAAGATAATGAAATCTGAAACTTAGGGACCTATATGTAACAATTTAAATTTCATGGAGCGATGTGTGAGAACTCTATTGTATTGGAACATATAAGGAATTTAACCACTTTTTATCCATTTTTGTTAAATGTAAATGCATGACTTTGCTAGATATATTGGAATTCATGTAGTTTACAATTTTGTACTTATAAAGTATGCACACGATACAACTATACAGATATGATATGGTGATGTGACAAACTCTAAAAATTAGGATACTAATATGTCGAGATATGACATATATATATATATGTATATAATATGATGTATTGTCATATTTAAGATGTAGTTGATATAGTATAAAGCAGAATGACTTATATATCTTATTAATATAAATTTCAAAAATATTTTTTAAATTTTCTTGAAATTAATTATTTTTTTATATTTTAAAATGTTCTTGATTTTACTAAAAATAATATTTGGACAATCTAACTTAAAAAAGTGAAAATATTCTTTAATAACTATAATTTTTAGCAATTTAAATTTAGAATAATGTCATAAATTATATTCATTTATTTTCCAGCACATCACAAAATATATATGAGATGAGAGTTTAAATATATGTTAATAAATCGCTCATTTTCAATTTAAATCTAACTTAAATTAATTAGTTTGATGTAAACAAAATATAATTGATAAATAATACAATTACCGTGACCTAAATTTAGACATACTTATCTAATCAAAATAAATGCATGACTTTCTCTCTACATCGGGATAAATAGGTAAAATGAAAAAAAAGGATAGTCTTATTCATTTTTGCAATATGAGTTCAATTGAGGTAGAGAAAAAGCGTAATTGACGTGTAACAGAAGCATTAAGAAACCGTTGGCTAAGATAGAAAAAGCAACGACATTGCTGGGTCTGTGAGACCGTAAAAATGGTTAGCTAAAGTAAATAGCATAATAATTTGCGAATACCAAATCTTTTTCTATTGTCATAACACTAATGTACATGAAAGATTTTTGCGATCCCAAATGTGTTGCTCTCTTATTGTTAAACACCAAGTCTAAGTATTAATTGTCTTATCACGTGAGCCGGATTGATTAATTCAATATTTTTTTCTCTAATTAGAAATATCTTAAAGTATTGGATAATTATCGTGGTATATTAGATATGTATCAGTCGATTATGAGTATTTGATATAGATATAATACAAATATATTAAGTTTCATGAAGTATAAGTGCTTCATAGCTTTTTACTAACAAGGTTAGTGCTTACTACTTAGTATTTTTGTCATTATTCTACTATATTTTTGATTTAAATGTGGAAGCTGCTGTTTTCTTTTGTCAATTGCCTTGTGGTCTATTAGGTATGAGATAGAACTTGTCCTCAATCTTAATTGAACCGTAAATTTGAGGATAAATTAGGACTCACTTAATTTGAGGGTTAAGTGAAGCCTCGAAAAAAGAGATAATTTGTTGAGAGGAATGTGGTTTGAAGCCATTGGATTGAGGCTTTAATTTAGTTCCAAAGTTGATAAGTGTATTAATGCCAATTTTAGTTGGTCCTTTTTCCAAATGAATCCTCTAGCTGATACTTTTCTCATAATTCTACGATCATGACACATTTGATCTTTTATATTATTTATCCATTTTTTGTTCAAATAGCTTTAGAGACAGATAGGCTCCAGTAATGTGTGTCAGTCTAGTTAATTTTATAAAATAATCCTAGTAAAATTAAGATGCAATCATTTTATATAAGGGATATTTACATAAATAATACTTCATATCACCATATTTACATATCAAATATTTTTTTTTTAAAATTACACGCCACACACTTTTCTTACACCCTACACACTTTTTCTAAAGCTGTAGTATAATTTTTTGAAAATGGGTGTCATACATATAATTATGGTAATATGGAGTGTTATGTACGCAATTATCCGTTTAGATAATTATGTGATGCATATGAGAGCTTTTAATTATTTATCATAATATTTACACAAAGTATGGAATTTTTATTGAGAAACAACATTCAAATTATATAATTTGCATAGGTGTGATTGAAGGAAGATGGAACAATGGTTATTCTATTAGACTATATTGTGAGAATGTCTCTCTTTACAATATCCAAATTTTTCAAGATTCTTCTGTTTGGAAAATGTATAAAACAAACATCTAAACTTAAAATATTTTATAGCACAACCAAGGCAAATCTCAAAAATAAAGTAATTTTGTTCACGTCTCTCACAGACGGTAAGGCGATAAATTAATTATATTTTACATTCTACATATATTTCTAGATTAAAAGTAACTTACTGCCTTCCATCAAACAAAAGAGAAAAAACTAACTTATTGCCAAGCTTACACAAATCTCTGAAAGGAAACTATAACTTTGTTTGACAACGTGCGAAAATCCCAATTTAAATACTTCATCATTTGAATTTATTTCTAAACAAGATGAAAACCAAACTATTCACCAAACAAAGGTCTAGCAGGGCTAGCACAAAGCTCAAAGCTCGAAACTCACTCGAGTTTTATTTAGATTTGAATTAATTTTAGTTGAATTTCTAGTTGCAACTAGAGCTTGAGTTCTATTTTGAGTCGAGTTCTTTTCAGAGAGCTCACTCAACATAAACTTGAACCAAATAGTTAAATAAGTATATGAATATATCTTGTGCCTATATGAAATATAAAATTATTATAAGAGTTATATATGACCATGTTGGAATAGAGCTGGTTCCTAATCCTTTTTGAGCTTGTTTGTGCTCGTTAATTTTGAGTCTAGTCGACTTGAGTTGAAATACTTTGAGTTCGTGCCAAGCTGTTCTCGAAAAGTTTTAGTTTGAGTTGTACTAGCTCTGTTGAACTTGACTTGATTATCAACCTAAGGTTTGAGTCTTATTTGTTGAGTTCTTGATTAGTATGTTCTCATGCAGTGATTAATTATCTTGTTCTTATTCTTACTTCAGAGTTCTCGTACATAGTGGCGGTGTTCATGGTGGACATTACTATGCTTTCATCAGACCTACTCTCTCTGATCAGTGGTAAGTGCCTACAATTATTGATTATTTTTCTGTATTTATCTTTTTAATGTTACAATAAATATGTTCGCCAAGGTGATAGGATCTTCGTATTTTATGTGCATTATATGATGCCAACTGCATCATCCGTGTCCATCAGTAAAATCCTTCGCTTTAGATGTCTTCTTATTGATCTTGTTTGCCTTGGACGTGCTCAATAACACCCTCTGTGTAATATTGTGAAACACATCATTGACTATCAAGAGATATATCAATCAATGTGCAGTCTGCGATTTTGATGGACAAAACTTCATGAGGCGAATGGAGTTTGTCTTGAGACGTTATTATGATTAAAAAATTGATTTTTGTCCGAGAACTATGATTAAATGTTGGTGCACCCACCCCCACCATCTAGTGATGCATGCTCATGTCATAAATTTTCTTCACTCTGAAATGTCTTCTGTCAGCCTTCTTCAATTCCAGAAATAAAATTGACATTTGTAGAACTATGAATCAGCCATTTCTTCAGTTTTTCTGTTCTCAAACTGTCACTTTTATTCCATCTTTTTGTTAGTTTTGTGATATTGGAAAATTTGTCACATTCAATTTTTATTCCACATGTTGTTTGATGAGCTCTACTGTTGGCAACTGTAGGTCATTTTTTATAGTTTGAACTTGTAAAACTTAAACGTTATGTGTATACATTTTTACTAAGCTTAATTCCTATCTTGAATATCTATTGCTAAAGAGGTTATTTATTGTCCCATTAGGGGCATGGTAGGGCGGGGCGGGGCGGGCGGGTCGGAAGCGGGTATGGAGTGGGTATAGGTAATGGTGAAAAGAAAGCGGGGCAAATATGAGTTTTATTATACCCGACTCAAACCTACCTTGTTGTCATTCCTATTAGTAGCATCTCCGCAATACCAAACTTGCAATCAACTCTAATGGAACTCTCCCTTCTTCCCACATGTCACCAAGTTCTCTATTATGAATTCTCTTTCCATCCATCAACAAGTGCCAATCAGGAATTTGTCACGGAATTAGCTTGCGCTCACATGTTCATACCATGAAACTTTGTGCAACCATAGCACCCCTATTTCAATCACTCTGCACTTCCCATGTGAGGCACTGTTCCCACTCCCCCACTTCCTCATCACACTACCCCACAATTTTTTCCACACATTTGTATGGAATTATGAGCCTTGTCCATCCACATAGCACCAATTAGGGATCCATGAACATCATCCTACAGGAATATTTGTCAGTTTCACATGTGATATTAAATTGTTCGACTCAAGATAGGTTGGCACTGATTATGATGTTGCTTAATTGAGGTAAAATTAAATTGTCACCGGGATTGCATGATTTTGCTAGTCTAAGAGATTTATGGTGTATTTGCATCCGTTTGTTCTTTATTTTTAATGTTTTTCCTGAAAGTATTTTTTTAATGTTGTCAAGGGGCAACCTTATGATGGCAGACTTTGAACATTTTGATTCAGATTTAGATATTAACAGTCATGAAATTACTTTAATGAAATGAATTAATGGAATTCTACTAAGTTCTATGTTTTAGTTTGTATTTAGATATGTACATTGCATAGTTATTGTATTTTTTACAAAGGTTTAAGGATAATTGTTTTTTCATTGCATATTCTTCGTGATAATTGTTTTTTCATTGCATATTCTTCGTATTGCTTTTGGGCGAATCCTTACGAGTTAAAATTATTAAGGTAAATATCATCCTAGTCCCTAAGTTTGGGGTAATGTCAAGTCCATGGTTTCAAAACCTTTTTAATAAAGTTTCTAAAGTAGGCATTAATATTTCAATTAGGTCTTTTTACTTAATTTGATTTTTTAATATTTTAAATAAAATTTATGTTTAAATTATATATATAATTATAAAATGACAAAAATACTCTCAGTCAATCGTGCAACTACGCAAGGTCGCCGTGCTAGCATTGTACACGCTTGCAACTGCACAGCTCCCGTGCACGGGCTCATACAAGGCTGCTTCATGCGCGTGGTCCTTGTACGGTTACACGCGTGTACAACATAGACGCGATGGTAGGTCGCGACACCGGCCGGAGGCTATGAAGCATGGATAATTCAAAAAACTACGCCGTGTCCGTGTCGAACACATGAACATGTGAGGACGCAAAGGGACATCGTGTCGGACACGCCACGTGGCATGTTCTAATAAAACTATTACAAAAATTAAAGAACACTTCGTGAATACGCGAGGACACCTGGGACACCTTAGAACACTTTTGCGACACTTCTGAGACGCAGTATACTTTTGAGGCATAGGACACTTCTGATACACATATAAAATTGAATTGAATACATTTAATATTAATGTTAAATTTATTTATTAATGTTATATTTTTTTAATAAAACTTATGGATATATCTGCGTCCTCTTTATTCTTTTTATTAATATTTAAAAATTTTATTATTATTAAAATTTTATTTAATAAAATAAAAAACTCATCTATTATTATTATTATTATTAAAATTTTACCTAATATAAGTCAAAATTTTGAGTTAACTAAGCCAAATCAAATTTTTTCCTTCCTTACTACTCTCGAATTTTACGAAAATGAACCAATCGCAAAAAATTTGAAACTCTACCTTCACCTTTATCCTTCTCTCATCCTCAACACTAAAAGCTCTTATTTCCTCTTACTGTCATGCTCACTGTAATTGTCCTAACAAGTAAAATTGTATTCTCTTATTCTCCTACCCACTTTGTAAAGTGAACCCTAAATTTACATCCCAAATTTCTTCAATATCGACAACGTTTGTTTTCAAGTTTTGATCTTGATCCTATGAGATTTCTATGCTATTTACAAGTTGTTTATACTTAATTTAAGTTTATAACATGTTTTATATATTTTTTAAGTATAAATTTATTAATTTTATTATTTTTATATTTGGCATGTCATGCCGTGTCCATGTTCTATGTTTTGGAAAATCATTGTCGCCATGTCGTGTCTGTGCTTCATAGGCCGGAGGTGAAAAATAAGGGTATTTTTATTATTTATAATTATATATATTTAATTTAACTATAAGTTTTATTTAAAAGATTAAAAAATCAAATTAAGTAAAAATGACCTAATTAAAATATTAATATCAATCTTAGGGATCTTATTCAAGGGTTTTGAAATCATAGACCTACTTGATGTTAGATCGAATCTTTAGGGACTCGGATAATATATACCCAAATTATTAGGTGTATGTATTTTGCTAATTCTCATCAACAAGAAACATTTTTTATGGTTGAAATCTTGACTTAAAGATGATCTTTGTTTTGTTGTCATCCTTGTCCAAGAATTCATTGTTTGATGAGAATTTGTCGTGGGCTGGTTGCCAGTCTTTTCTTAGTAATTGTGGTTCAGTTTGTCATCTGATTTGTTTATGTTGTATAGTTTAATTAAGAATTTCATAATTACAGGTATAAGTTTGATGATGAGCGGGTAACTAAAGAAGATGTGAAGAGAGCCCTGGAGGAGCAATATGGTGGGGAAGAAGAGGTACCAATGTTTATTGTCATCTAATGGTGGTCAACTTCTCTAGCCGGCTCATTGATTATTTTCCCACTAATTTACTTTGTTTGCCTTACTGCAGTTGCCACAGACAAATCCTGGATTTAACAATACACCGTTTAAGCTTACGAAGTACTCCAATGCTTATATGCTTGTTTATATTCGGGAAAGTGACAAGGACAAGATTATTTGCACTGTGGATGAGAAGGATATCGCAGAGCACCTTAGGGTAAACGTTTTCTGTTATGCTATTAATTTCTATTTGCTTATACAGTTGTGAGTGATTAAGGTTCTTTTGTACGTTTCTGCAGATTAGATTAAAGAAAGAACAAGAAGAGAAAGAACACAAGAAAAAAGAAAAAGCTGAGGCCCATCTTTATACCATAATTAAGGTCTTTTTGTCATTTCTGTTGTTTCTTCTGGATTTGTTTTAGCTGAGCCAAGTCTCACATGCATTTTCATTACCTATCACTACCTTCTGGCACAATTAGGTGGCTCGAGATGCGGATTTGAGGCAACAAATTGGAAAAGATATATACTTTGATTTGGTTGATCATGACAAGGTTCGCTGTTTCCGTGTACAGAAGCAGATTCCTTTCAACCTTTTCAAGGTAGTGGGTTTTATTTTTTCCATGCTCTTTTTTTGAATTTTTCGTGTGATAAGTTGATTATTGATTGTTATTTTTACAAACAATATGTTAATTTTCATGAATAGTCTCAATTAAGTGTTATCAAATTGGGCATGTTTGGCATTGGGACCATTTAGGTCATGCCTTGGAAATTTTAGGTTTGTGTTGTGTGTATAATAGGAAATAAAGTTAGTTGTTTATGTGAAAAGTTGTGTAGGATGTGAAATAAAGTGGATTTTTTATATTTATATGAGTATTTTTTGTGAAAATTAGAGGCCTAATCCAATATCTTACGAATAGACACACACGCTCACACGTAAGTGGGATATAGGAATCCCCAAATTGTCTTTAGTCAAAGTTAACTAAGAAAAAACTGAAAAATCTGACTGAGTTTCCTTATGCACTTGAAGAAAAAAAATCTGCATGACCAACAATGGTAAAAAACAATCACATGCAAACCTAAAAGATAGCAAACATAAAAACTATGATTTCATCAACAGATTTATCTCCAGAATCATGATGCAAGATAAGAATAATAGGCAGCACTCAAGGTGAAATCAATATTGAAAACTACTAATGTCTAAGCTGAAGTGGCGGATAGGCAATAGCATTCCAATCCTAATCTTGAAATATGTGTAGAATGTGATTAGAAAATAATTTATTATAATTGTCATTTTACTATAAGTGGCTATCTTGGTGTAAGGCATGATCAAAATGGTGTAGGTTCCAAGAAGGCCTTTAAAGAGTTCTTCTTTCCTTGTAATGTAATTTAATTTTCTATTCACTCTATTTTACTCAAATAAAATTGTTTAGCTTCTGGACAAGATACTGTTTTATACTTATTTTTCTTTCTTTTATATGAACTCTGTATCCCCATCTTTCTGAGGCATCTCCTAAATTCTGTTGCAGATTCCATGCATGATTTTTCTTAGCTACTAGCTTTGCAACTGAATCTTTCAAAAGAAAATTCTAGTTTCTTGAGTCTTAAAACATCCGCATGTGTATTCCGTGGCTTTGTGGCCAGCAAGCTCAAACCAGTATGAATTTGTTGTTAGCTAATTCTATATTAAGCAAGTATTGGAGGTTTTTCGTTTTCATTACATTGTGGTAAAATAAATGGAGATTATAAGAACATTGAGTGACGTAAATACCCATACTTCTGATCATTTTACAAGGTCAGTTTGCAGATATCGTCCAATGATTTTCTGTAGCTTTGCAGGAAGAGGTGGCCAAAGAATTTGGTATTCCTGTGCAATATCAACGTTTCTGGCTGTGGGCCAAGCGTCAAAACCATACCTACCGGCCTAATCGGCCATTGCACCCTCAAGAGGAAGCTCAATCTGTAAGTTAATATTATTGTTGTTGTGATTTCCAATGTAGTGTTATACATGATGATAGAGTTATGTGTTGCTTAACAAGCTCCATTGGTTTCTTAAAGGATAGCTATCTAAGGTTTCACTTCATATTACCTTTGCTGTTAGTTGCTTGGAACTCTCATTGTTTATTTCTTAAATTGTTACTTGTTTTTCATGAAATTAATTGTTGTTATTTTGCATACATTAAGTTCCATGGTTCTTGGATGATCTCTAGTGATGCAGGTTCTTAAGTGAAGGATGAAGATATGTATTGGTATTTTTAACATACATGAAAAAGTTTTCTCACTGTATATACAACTATGAAACACATGCCTTTGAAGGTGATGGTCTTCTTTAAACATACTTCATTATCCAAAGATGTCTCTTGAAAGAATTCATGTCCAAAGATCATGGGAAACTAGTTGTGGGTACACAAAATTACATTAAAATTTCAATACTAATGTGTATATCATATAAAAGTAGTTTATGTATGCAATGATGTGACAGTTTCTACAACTGCACGTGTGCATAGTCCAGTTTTATGCAGCCAAGGCAATTAGATATTGTGTGTTTGTGTTGTGATTATTACGTGCTTAATATACAATATTTATTCTAGGGATCTTATTTTATCTCTATTGTTGTGTTTGATGACTTGTTCTCCTTGTATTTTTATGTTTTGTTTTGTTGATAAAATGTATTTTTATGTTGTTACACCTTGTATTACAGCATTTATGCTTAATATCCAGGAACTTGTTAATACGATGAGATCTTTTTCTTTTTATTTTAGTTCATACTGTTTGATCTTCTGGAAGCTATATTGTTGACCCTTGTTGCATTTAGGAAAATACTATGGAGCCAAAAACAAATCTGCCCAAAAAGATTCTAGGACCTCTGGACAAAAGTATTATCGAGGATTGTGTGGATTGTCGAGTGGATAATACTTTAGACTCCTGGATAAAGCTTTTGTCCAAGGGCCTGGATTGATTTTGGTCATTTATTGGGGCTCTAGCAGTGTCCCTACATTTGTGGTGCTCTTGAACTTCAGATGAAATTTTGGTTGCATCTTGGAAATAAAGAAATATTATTATGTCATCAAAAAAACGTGAAGTATGATTATGTGATGCAAGTTTCTGTATTTAGCTTTACATCTGTATCGTTCGTGTCCATTGCATCTTGGAGTATCATGTGTAAACCTTGATTGGAGTCTTCTACTTTTTTTTCTTTTAACCTTTGTACCATTTGACCTTTGTATAGAATTGTTTCTATGCAGTTTGATATTTTTGTATATGTTTGATTCCAATGAGATGAAAATATTAAATGACACTATAGAGCAGCTTATAAATCAGATTTATTTCGATATGAGCATAAAAATGTCTATCTTGTACAATTTTCTTGTGCAGGTTGGGCAATTGAGGGAAGTATCAAATAAGGCGCACAATGCTGAACTTAAGCTATTATTGGAGGTGGAACTTGGACCGGTATTTTATTTTTTTTGAATGTGGGACTAAACTTGCACAGCAAATGTGTTCTTATGTCCAACGTGTGCTCGCTCCCATAAGAAAATTCTTAGAATGTTGATATTTCAAAGTCTTTATCAATTAGGACCTCCGAGCACTTCCTCCACCAGAAAAGACCAAAGAAGATATACTACTATTCTTCAAATTTTATGACCCTGAAAAAGAAGAGATAAGGTTGCTTTTGGTGTTTGCATGCTTACTATGATTTGCCTTTTTGTTTTGTGCTAGGTTTTAGTATGCAATTTACTTTTTATGTGAACATAGATATGTTGGAAGGCTTTTCGTGAAGGCTCTAGGGAAACCATTGGAAATTCTTTCAAAGTTGAACCAAATTGCTGGTTTCCCTTTAAATGAAGAGATAGAACTTTATGAGGTAACTCCACTATTACTTTGGTTCATTAGCTATGTTTGTTGAAACTGCTCAAAGTTATTTTTATAAAACCTTCCCCTATCTTTTTAATGATACTTAGGAAATTAAGTTTGAGCCAAGTGTGATGTGTGAACACATTGACAAGAAACTGTCCTTTCGATCCAGTCAGGTAAATAGATTTGTTAATGCTATTATTAGCCAATCTTTGTATCTTCCAACTCTGTTTCTTTCTTTCAGCTGGAGGATGGTGATATCATTTGTTACCAAAAAGCTCCTACTCCTAACATTGAAGAAAGATGTCGTTACCCTGATGTCCCCACGTTTTTAGAATATGTTCACAACCGGCAGGTAATCCTGATTTTCTTTTGATCTATGAAATTTCATATTATTTGTCTCATTTGTTTGCTTCCTCTTCCCCTGTACCATCTCCATAGTCCACTCACTTGCCCCCTTTTATCTCTGTACTTATAATACTGTTGACTTGTGAAGTAATTATAGGTTTTAATATGTTTTAGAACATTCTTGCTAATTATGCTATTTAAAGACTTTCTGAGCCATGGTCCATATCTTATAAATCTACATAAAGACTGTCTTTTTTAAATTTAGAAAGCTTAGAAGTCAAACATTTCAATTTTTTACCCGTTGGCGCTAGGAAAATTTATTTACTTTTTATATCTTGTTTAACCACTTTTGTGCTTTATTCCTAAACAATTTCTCTTTAGGTGGTCCATTTTCGGGCATTCGAGAGGCCAAAGGATGATGATTTTTGCTTGGAATTGTAAGTAAATCCTAGTTAAATAATCTAGTTGTTCATAACTGGGTCGAGGTTTTTAAGATTTTTTGCTTATTTTATTCATTCCTTCTTTTTTCTCTTTTACTTCTTCTGCCCACCGGACACAGATCAAAGCTTTTCACTTATGATGATGTTGTTGAAAGAGTTGCTCAACATATTGGTCTTGATGATCCATCAAAAATTCGGTTGACTTCTCACAATTGCTATTCTCAGCAACCTAAACCCCAACCTGTCAAGTACCGTGGTGTAGAGCATCTTTCGGACATGCTTGTCCATTACAATCAGGTGTCGTAACCTTCAAAGATGTAGTTTTAGGAGGGATTTTCTTTTTAATATCTTGCTGCTGACTGAAGCAGTGTATATCTTTTGGTGTAACAGACTTCTGACATTTTGTACTATGAAGTTTTGGACATTCCTCTTCCAGAACTGCAAGGTCTTAAAACTCTTAAAGTTGCGTTCCATCATGCCACAAAGGATGAGGTGCGTTTTCCTGCTATCGCTGATATTTTGTTGGCTTTTTTGATGTGCTGAAACCTTTTACTTTCAATATTTGCAGATAGCAGTTCACAACATCAGGCTACCAAAAAACAGTACTGTAGCAGATGTGATTAATGACCTTAAAACAAAGGTACCTTCTGTTCTTATGCTAATCTTCTCATAATCCTGAATTTTGAAGGTTGTCATTAAATCTTCTTTTAGTTATTTATCCTTTACCAGCTTTGGCAGAAAGATTTTAGCTAGACCATTTAGCATATACTTTTGTCACATATATGATCATGTTCAATTTTTTTAAAGCCTTGCACCATTTTGATGCAGGTAGAGTTGTCTCAACCTAATGCAGAACTTCGATTGGTTGAGGTTTTCTATCACAAGATTTATAAGGTAATCATGTGGCCCTGGAGTTTTTTAAACCATATTGTTATCATTATGATTAATCTTAGCTACAGCTTTTTGATACTAAAGACTTTACGTTTCTGATCAATTATTGTTAAGTCCACTGTTTAATGATGTTTTAAATTGGTGAATATTCTGGAATTGTTATTAATAGTCTGCTTTCCTTCTAAATCATGATGATTAATTAACACTATGGACTTCTATCTACATTGTTAGAGATCAAGGGAAGTAGACCAGTTTATGTTGATTTTATTTGAACTTAATACTTGTTTTTTTAGACTATCAAAGCAAAAGTTGTTTTTTTAGATTCAACTGTCCAGTGATTTTAAGCTAATATATTCAATAGTTATTAGCAATCATAATTCCCAGATATTGTGAAATATCTGGTGGGAGGAATTGTAATAGCTAGCATGACAAGTTTTAAGCTCCACCCAGTCTGATTGTGTTTATTTCTTGTGCATATAGATCTTTCCGCCCATGGAGAAGATAGAAAACATAAATGATCAATACTGGACATTGCGTGCTGAGGAGGTAATCACGTGTGGTTGTCATTTGCTTAAGAAAAATTTGATCTGTGCTGATTTTGAATATTCTCACATGACATTTCAAGCATAGCTGTAGAGGATTTAGCCTATTATGCATAGTTATGTCTTCATATTTTGCAGATTCCTGAAGAAGAGAAAACCCTTGGGCCACATGATCGATTGATTCATGTTTATCATTTCATGAAGGATCCTAGTCAGAACCAGTCGGTAATTATATTCAACTGTTAGGATATTTATAGTTTAGTGAAGAAATATTTTTCGTCTACTTAAGTAGAGGAAGCGTTCATCTGTTTTTTTAAATGCTTTGTTTTCGAATACTTCATTTTTGTGGTTCCCCAGAGTACCATGGAAAAGTATCTTGATATGCCATTACATCAAAGCCAGAGATCTCGAGTTTGAGCTTTAGTGACTTCCAATTATTTCTAGCTTAATGGGTAAAAAATCTATGTTGCTTTGAATCTATGCTACCAACCAAATAAGCGTGAACATGTAAGGCATGTGAGATTATAAAATTATTTCTGGGTTATGCACTAATCATTTAATTTTTCATGCATTGTCCTTGTATTTTCTTAACGAGGACCTTTTAAATTAGTTAGCATCATCCTTACGTTCGTCTTTAGGCTGAACTCTCTAACTAAACTTTCTTTTATTTTCTGCAGCAAATTCAAAACTTTGGAGAGCCTTTCTTCTTAGTTATTCATGAAGGAGAGACATTAGCTGAAGTCAAAGAACGTATTCAGAAAAAACTTCAGATTCCTGATGACGAGTTCTCAAAGGTATATTTTTCTATGGTATATCTTTCCCATAGGTATTGAAGTTTATGTTGTAGTTCATATATCTTGTTTCTTCTTAAAAAAAACTTTAACCCCTTTTTGAATTTAAGGACATTTTAGGATGATTAATGCAAGCATATATCTTTACAAATTTAATCTAACTTGAATTCTATATAGTAAACAGTGTTTAAACAGGAGCTTTTCTTTCTGTATCTCTCTATGTTTTTGGTTCTTAGTGAAGTTTCCAATGGAAGCCTTCTGGTCTTTTGTTCTTCATGGTTTATCTAATAGACGTTACCATATGAAAATTAAATTTGAATAATATTTCATACTTAGCTGTATCTTCTACGCTTCTTTTTTCATTGTTATTGACGTTACCATAGATCTTTCTTATCCCTCTCTTTAAGCCATGTCACCTGGACTTTCTTCATGACGTTTCACCAGTGATGTTAGCAGCCTTATTCTTATAGGCAGATTATGTGGGCTCTTGGGATGGTGGATGTTTTGGTTCTTTTCAACCTTCAATTTTATCACCTTGAAGGCCTTGTGGTTAATAGTTATAAGATATTGGGAAAAAGAAGACTTGTTTTTTTGGTAATTCTTTGAGTGTGCGTGAAATTTGAAATGACACTTTTTTTTTAAACTTGGTTGTTGATAAACTAGTTTGTACATGAATTTGTAAGCATAGTAATTCTATGTAAATGGGACTGAATGTTTTTTTTTTGATAAACTGAATTTAAATGTTTGTTGGTATACATTTGAGTTAAAGGAGAAGTATATCTTAATGTTGTCATAGAAACCCAATCCTCATGGTATGTCTTAAAAGTTCATCGATGAAAAGCACACTCATTGAAAAAGGGCCTCACTCTCCTTGATTTTGGTTTCTCCCTCTCCTTTTGGCGAAAAGGGCCTCACTCTTGAAGATTCTTGTCATTTTTTCTTGTTTACTTGTTTGATAAGTTAGAGGAGGCTTGGTACTTGAGAGTTTACCAACACTAGGGTAGTGAACTTAATAGTAGCTAGGCCTATACTTCCATCATCTAATCTCATTATCTTCATCATTGTATTGTTGATGCTTTACATTTCATTGAGATGCTTAGAAATTGAGATTCCTTCTTGTAAGTTCATATTGATAGGCTTTCTAATAAGGAAGGTTTTATCTCTGTTCTCTTCCATTCATACAGGTTCTCCATCTTTCTCCGTAGAGATTGATCTAACTCCATCAAATAAAATATGCCTTCATCCAGCCACACTGGAATGCATGTGGCTGCTTTTTGATATAAGTCCTTCCATACATTTGGCTTCATGTTTGTTGGCTTCTTCTTCTAGTTAAGCATATGGAGGTGCAAATCCTTGCATTAAAGGATGTTTCAAGTCCAGTGCTTCCAAACCCCATATTTTTGTCATCGAGCTGACCATCTTGCTAGACATCATCGAACCCATCATCTTCAAGTAGTAGACAACTAAAGCTCTGACTTCACTTGATGTATGACATCATCAGTAAACTTGGAAGTTTCAATAGGTCACTTTGACTACAATCCAAAAGTGTAATATTGTATTAAATTGAAGACAGAAATTTTACAAGGTATCTGTGAGGTGACAGATAACCCACAGTTGTTACAAGCTAAACAGCTAGTTGGAATAACCAAGATTTAATGTGGGTGACACTCTTTGACGATTCACCAAGATGCGAGGGTTCAACTAAAATGCTTTTCTTAGGTGGAACAGAAATTCCTCCTCTGGTCTTCTGCTTCTACTTTTGGCAATAGAAGTAGATCTTTGTCGTTGGACTTCTCCTTTGGATTAAGGATCTCCTTATGCTCTGAGTAGTCTCTAGCTTCACTCCAATAGCATCTCATTGAATAGTAACATCAGTCACACATAGCATCACATCTTTTTCCCATTTTATAGCAGGAGATGAAAGTAATAGTTTTCAATGTGATTTTCAAAGAACACCTTGCACGTTGCTTTCCTGGTATACCTACTCTTGCATCACATCTCTTGCATAACGATTTGGTGATGGGTTGACATATTCATTACTCCACGTTCACTATAATTTCTAAGCCTTCTAGGATAGAAAGTCTCTTCCTAAAGAATGGATGAACAAGTTGCTCCATCTATTCATAAATCCCACCTCGAAGTTTTGACACCAGCCTTTGAAGATCTTCCTTCTAAACTTTTCTTGCACATGTATCGACTATCCTTTTTCGTGGCTTCTATGTGGTTTACAAACCTTGAGCTCTTCACCAAGGTTTCAATCCTCAGGCAAAAGTCTCGGTTGAGTTTTCTCATCGTTGAACATTCCCAGTGTTCATCGAAAACTTCAATGCGTCTTCTTCTATGACTTTCTCTGAGAAGCTTTTGGACGAGCTTAACTTCCTCCTTATCTTCATAAGGAGGGATCTCCAACATATCTTACCATGGCTAAATGTGATCTCTGCTTGAATAGTCATGTTTGACTGGAAAAGCCTTTTAACCACGTTTTTTTCTTTTCTTTTTGATTCGATGGTCCAATTTTTGCTTAGTGCATGGTGAATCGTACAATGCTTAGACTCGCATGTATTTTCCTGTGTATGGGATTACTTACACTGTTTATTGAAGCTTTAAACAATAATACTTTTTTTGGGGGATTGGCAGTGGAAATTCGCATTTTTATCTCTTGGACGCCCTGAATACTTGCAAGATTCTGACAATGTGGCTAGCCGGTTTCAGGTATATCATTCTTTTCTTAGTCATTTATTCATGTGCCAATATATTGTCACTCAATAACTATTACTTCACCTCTGTGCAGCAGAGGAGAGATGTGTATGGAGCCTGGGAACAGTATCTAGGTTTGGAACATTCCGATACTGCTCCTAAAAGGGCTTATACAGCAAATCAGGTACTTCAATCATACTCGAAGGACTTGTGCATTAGGAGACTTTTATCAGCTTCCCTCCACCCATGCCTACCTTTATCATTTATTTTTATATAGCCAACCTCAAATGCGGATAGTATTAAAACTTGTCATAGCCAGCCTCAAAAGCAGAGAGTGTTAGAACTTGTCACGGTTTGTGATGGATCTCTCCAAAGAATCTCAGCCACCTGGATTTTGTACTTGTGCATTCATTTTGTAGCCACCGTACTGTTTAATTTGCATAATGCGCTTAGTTTAAGTTTGATTTTTATTTGAATTGTTCACATGTTCAGTAACTATGTCAAGATTTCAGAAACTTGAGTAGTAGTTGGGTGAACTTGTCTGATGAGTCGTTTATAGCTTGTTGTCCTCCCTGAGCATTTAACTTCAATTTCACACGAGCTTGTAGAATCCTTGCATTCTAACCTGACAGCTAACCTTTTTGCTAAAAGATGTCACCTCAATCCCACCCATTTCTGTGTTAATGTAGTTAGGGTTGACGTTCAAAATTTCATTCCTGCATAACAAAGAGGCTATTTCCTAGATTCCAACCTATGATCTGCCCCACTTGGCGGATTAATTTGTTATGCATTCATCACATAAACTTCTATAATCTTCATATATGTCTTGTTTGCAGAACCGTCATACATATGAAAAACCTGTGAAAATATACAACTAGTGCGAACCAACATTCCATCTTGCAAAATACACGGATGGCACCTCGGTTCATCGACTGGATCTGATATGAAGGAGAGTGCCACAATTTTTGGTTTTTCAGAGCAGCAGCAGTATATCTGTGAGGTGTGGATACACGGAACTCCCTCTTGTGTTGCAGATAGATGAGTGTGATTTATTTCTAATAATATATTTGCTCCTGTATTTTCCCATCTGCACAGCTCTCCCCTTACTGTTTTTCCTTCTAGTTATTTCTTTGTAATCTTAGTATATAATGAAGAGAGGATTTTGGGGTATTTGTATAGGGATTTTAACTGATGCCTATTTTTTTGTTTCTTTTTTGTGTAAGGGTATATATATGATAATTTGTTTCTAGGTGAAATCAGTGGTATTTTAGTTGTATAATTTGGCCATTGATGTCCTGGGTTTTGGCAGGCAGCTAATATCTATAGAAACAAGCTTCCTTGACTAGTTGTAGATTGTAGTTTCTCATCATTTAATTCTCATCATTTATGCAGCAATAGGGGTGAGAGTTTGGCTCGAAGATTGAGATCGATATTTAGCAACCGAGCCACGAGATATTGGTCAGATGAGATTAATTTGATTTGATCTCTAATTTTTAGATATAAATAATGGTTTCAGTCATTTATTGTAATTATTTATTACTTGTATATAAGTATGTGTTAGTTATTAGTAGAATATCTGTTACGTTATCTTGTGTTCAATTGTAAATCCTATCTAACATAATTTTCTTTAAAAAAAAAATGATTCTCGGAGGGTGTCTGATGTGGCTCAATTAAGGCTCAGGTTATCTCAAAGTTGAAATAAGCCAACTCAAATTCGAATCGAATTAAAATACGCTGAGCTTGGCTTGTCCCCTACTTGGATTGTTCTTATCCCTGTATCGAGAACAAAGCCGAGTATGGAAAAGGTTGCCATTGGCATAGCAAAGGGTTTTGGTAAATTACATTCTTAATAGATTGTTCCACTGGTAATAAAGGCCTTCAGAAATCTGTAACACATGGGGTAGCAATAGATTGTTCAGATTTAAATAACACATATTAGAAAAGTATATATATATATATATATATATATATTTATAGGTTCTGTTTGGCGCGAGGATCAAAACAGGATCAAAATAGGACCAAAATAGGATCAAAATGGTACTAATTTNGTAGAATAATTAAAATAATTTATTTATTATTATTATTGTTATTCTTTAAACTAGTACTATTTTTGGTCCTGTTTTGGTCCTCGCGTCAAACAGGGTCATAGTGTGATTTTACATATGTGGAGCTAAATAAATTATTCATAGGGTTATTTTAGTGAGATAAAAGCTTAGCTGTTATTATTGTGTGTGTATGCATGAGTTTTGGTGTTTTATTCGGTGTAATTTTACTAGTGTTAATAGAATTTGAGTGTGTTGAGAATCCTTTTTAACGGTGAGGATACTTCTTTGAAGATAGTTTTTTTTAAAAAAAGTCTCATCGGAGTTTATAGTGAGGGCAAAAAAATTTAAGTTATAAGAGTTTGATAAAGGATTCTTGGAGACGGTGATGGCAACCTTAAACTAAGACGCATAAATGGAGTTTCAAAAATTTAGATTTTGTTGAGAAGCAAAGTTTGAGAATGGTGCTTCCACAAATATTAGCTGTTTGAATTCGCATTGAGTCAATTTTATCTTAAACAAAACTTGAAACACTTTCAGGCTTTTTGTTGTTTTTACTTCCCTAGCAGGCACCACCTGCCAAGCTCTGCTCATAAACAACTTAGTAATTACTAATATAATATGAAGGCATTGACATATATAATATTTTATATTATCATATTTATATATAAATTATTTATTTTTAAATATTATATTCTATGCACCTAAATATTATATTTCATATATTTTTCTTATATTTCATACTTTTTTTTAAATTAAAATGAAATATTTTGAAAATAAGTATAATATACGTAATTATGATAATATAGAGTGTTATGTAAATAATTATTCATATAATTATGAAAAAAAATTTAAATAATTTAATTTATATTTTTTAGTTGGAAGGAAAAAGAATTTGATATAAAATAAAATTATTTTGATATTTAAATATATATAAAATACGAAAGAAAAAGTGTAATCTATAATGAATTTAAAATAATATTTAAAAAATTCTGCAGCCAAACAAAGTCATTAAAAGTTTAGAGGTATTTAAATAAGACCTCAACTTGGGTCATGCTGATGAACAAAAAGATAAGAATGCAATATTCTCTGAAAACAAATTTCATTTTCAACCTCTGATCTTAAAGAAATAAGATCAGAGGTTTTTTCTTCTGATTCTTTAAATTCCAGGCTTCCAACCTTTTTGTGAGCAGCTCTTGAAATACAATATTCTCCGAGAAGTCAATCCTTGTTTATGATTTTAGGAACCTTCATGTATGGATCGTCGTAGCTCGGAATGGCAGCCACGATCGCATCCCTGCAAGAACTAATAATCGTCAAACTCTGTCGATTATGTTATTTAATAATGTTTTTTCTTTTTTTTTCAGTAAATAACAGTTTGATGTTTCAGTTATGAAGGGCATCTACAGTTTGTTCCTTTCACTTTCCCAAACAAACTGAGTAATTTGATCCATCCAACAGTTTTGGTGAAGACTTCTCATTGATTACGAATCGTCACATGGCTCCATAAAGAACGGTTCTTTATGTCTAATGAGCAATATCCCGTTGGAGAAAACACTTGATAAAAAATAATACGATTGACTATCCGAATTCACCACTATTATGGCTCTTATGTCTCTTATGTTTTGACAAACCTAACGACTTCAATTCATTTATCGAGCAACTCAAAAGAAAAACAATCAAGCAAAGAAAATGAAAATCTTCTCAAATAAACAATAGTGCTGTTGACTCAAAAAAGAAAAAGCAAAATCATAATAGATGAAAACTACAAAGTTCACTCAAAACATATAGACCAAAATGATGAATTTGGAACAAGGATCAACTTGCATAAGTATCCTAAAACATAAGAACCAGAGGGATTTATATCCCAATGAAAATAAATGAAGGGTATTATCTATGCTTCCTACTCAAGACCAAGAACATTTTTATACATTCCAACACATAGTACCGTGCTGTGTCCCTGTCCTATTATTCCTATGCTTCCTAAGTGCTTTTGTAATATTGAGCAAAAAATTTTTGATAAACATTATATCATTACATAATAATTATTATATTATTTAGTGGCTTGCCGTATCCGTATCTTGTAATTTAGGAAGTTGCTATGTCGACTTATCATGCCATGTCTATCCCCATGTTCTCATACTATGTCCTTGCTTCCTAGCTCAATACAATGTTACCTTAGAAAACCAAATCTTTGATTTTATCAAAACACAGAGACTAAAGTAGTGAACTTTTGTGAAAACGACAGACCAAACAACAAATATTCTAAAAATATAGGAACCAAATTGATTTGTGCCCTTCTAATTAATTCCTTCATATGATGAAGTTTGTGAAAATAATGACATTAGTAATGAGGACAGTTTGGATAATTTTTTCACCTATTCTCAAATATTTCTGGTAAATCGTCTCTGGGCTCTGCAGTAACCTCTGTATCTACACGCAAGCACAGAATCAGATTAAGAAACAAGAAGCCGGGTGCAAAGAAGTTTACAAAATACATCTTTGCTAATGACTTCATTTTCTGATGCATACATTTGACTTTAGATTATGTAAATATATAGCCAAACCTGGAAGCTTTCTTCCACATACCTTGCTTCATATTCTATTAACTTCATCCTATTGCATTTCCTTTATGTTGCATCTCCATTTTCTTATTTGTCAATGAAAGAGCTACTCAAGAGTCAAGACTCTTCCTTTCCATATTATACTCACATGCTCCACTAATATAATCCATTTTATCCTAGCCTTTCTTTACTACCATATCTTGATTACTTTGAATTGAGCAGGCATCCATTTGTTTTAAAAACTAAGGGTGTATTTACTTAAATAGAATGACTATTTCATTCTACCCTTATTCCTTATAAAATAGTTATTCTAGTATTTACTTTAGTAAAATACCTATTTTCTTTACCTAAGGAATAGTTATTCCTTGACTATTCCTTATGGGATGTGAGCTCAAACTGTTATTTTAAAATTATCCTTATTCACATATATATGTATACATATGTATATGCATGTGTATATATATATATATATACATCTTTATATGTATACTATGTGTATATATATACTTATATAAATTACATTAATCAAATTTAATAATAATAAATAACATAAAATTTTATTAAGTTATATTCATAAATATTTTAGTACTTTTCTTTTCTATTCACTTCTTATTCCACATTCTATTCCATCCAAGAAAATAAAGAAATTATCATTTTATTCTTTTTGGAATGACAATCCTATTGCAGTGGAATAACAATTCCATTCTAACATTATTCCATTCCATTGAAGTAAACATACAATCTCATTCTCATGAAATAATAATTCTATTTCAACCTTATTTCATTCCACTAAAGTAAACATACTGTAAGAGTTCGGTGAGTTCATTTTGGAGGTCATTAGCATTATACTTCCAGTTTTGCAGGATGTAAGTATTACACTTCCAATTTTGCAGGTTATAATTATTACACTTCCAATTTTGCAGGTTATAAATATTATACCTTTTTTTTCTATTCACTTCTTATTCCACATTCTATTCCATCGAAGTAAACAAAGAAATTGTCATTTCATTCTCTTTTGAATGACAATTCCATTGCAATGGAATAATAATTTAATTTCAACCTTATTCTGCTCCATTGTAGTAAACATACAATCTCATTCCAATAGAATAACAATTCCATTCTAACCTTATTCTATTCCATTAAAGTAATCATACCATAAGAGTTTGCTGATTTCATTTTGGAGGTTATAAGCATTATACTTCCAGTTTTGCAGGTTGTAAGCATTACATTTCCATCAAAAAGAAGAAAATTCATGGTTACATATGCTCATGAACACAGCTGCAACAATATTATAATATGCAGAAGCAAATATTCTCTTCATAACCAAAAGCTTAATTGCTAATAACAAGAGTACCAACATAATAATAATCTGCAAGGCAACTTGGACTAATATGAATGATGTTCAAGCATTATGATGAAAAAAAATTCGATGGCTGTGTGATCTGCCTACCAGCTCGATATGAAGGTTGAATGCTCTGAAGGTCCACAGCTTGTAGCTGTCCAAACCTGTTATAAGAAGACAGAGGAACTCAGAATTATCTCAAATTACTCCCGAAATCTGTTTATTCAAGTTTTAATCATCTTCAAGTGCATCTCTCCGAATACAAGCTTTATGTTACACACAGGAAAATTTGGTGAGTGCTTTAGATGCACAAAAATCAAATAGGCAACATTGGTGACAAAAAAAAGAAAGGAACCAAAACTCTGCAATGCTGCAAATTGTTAGAGAAAACACCTCTAAAGGCAGAAGAGAAAGATACAAAAATCCTAGGATAGAACAGGCAATTAAATTATAAACATGATAATCTGCCAATAATGTCTCAAATTTTATTTTTTTTTATCCATTTGAATTCTTGTAGCTCAAAGTCTGACTCACTTATATGAAATCAAATCAACTTGAAATAAATTTGATAGATACTTACATGTTTTTAGGCTTTTACAATGTATATGTATAAGGTTAAATACACATGTAATCATATGAAACTAATACATACAATGTGTATAACGCTTAATATTTCAAGAAATAAGGCTGGAACTAAAGCTCTACTTAAACCAAAAGAAAAAAAGAGAAAAGAAAAATTATCTACTAGAACCAAACTAGATTTGAAATTAAAATCTTCGATTCAAAGTTAAGCCTGACTCGGGAGATCTCAATTCACTGCCAGCCCTGTACTCGGAGAAATGGAAAATAGGACGGTGAGCAGTTACCAGTCCACAACTTGACGGATCTTGGGAGCAAAATCCTCCACCTGAAACAAACAATCAGAAGGGGAAAAAAAAAAGACGGGATTTCAGCCCATGTTTTCAGAAGATGGTGATGAGAGAGCTCATTACCTCCGCTGGTGAAAGCGTGATGCGGGCGGCATCGGCGAGGAGAGGGACGTCGGGGGGTTGGAGGGAGGAGCAGCGAGGCGCCATCTCGGAGAAGAGTCTCCGGCGGAAGACAGCCAGATGCCGGCCGTTCAGACACCAGAGGGCGACGGAAGCGCCGGCGCCGCTAAACATGGAGGCCATTACCCCTGTGAAAATGGAGATGGTGGTGAAATGGTGATAGAATCCCCAAAATTATAGTTAGGGCAAATTGCTTATACGTCCCTATGGTATTACTATAATTATAATTTGTTCTATATCTTTTGAAATCTTTCTTTAGGTCTCTAATTAAAACTATAAAACATATTAGGTTCCTATTTCACTTTACTTTTTAGTGTTTATTTTAAATTTTAAAGACCTAAATAAAAAATTTTATAAATATTAAAAATTTAAGTGAAAAATTTAAAAATATATATTAAAAAATAATTATAATTAAATTATAGAGACTTATTAGTAATTTGCTGCTATTTTATATTCTTAAAAATTTATTTTTATGTCACACATTTTATTAAGGATGTGTTTAATTTATTATTATCTTGATATTATGTCATACAATTTAGATATTATTTTTTAACTAATAATTTTATAATTTTATAAAAAATTATTTATAAATATTATTAAACTAAATAAGTATTTTTCTCTAAATAATATAATATAACATGAAAATAATATTGAACCAAAATTTGAGAAACTTTAAATTTACATATTACAAATTTAGATTTCAAAATTGCTAACACAATTAAAGCATATAAATATAGTAATTATATATGAATACAATTAAATAAGACTTAAGTTTTCATGTCTCCCATTCAATACCCTACAACAAATATTATATTTTATTGAAATTCAATTATCACTTACATATATTACCAATAAAAATAATCAAATTTCATAAAATAAAAAAAGCTACAAAAATTTCCATAAATTATTCTATCAGTAGGTTATTATTGACTCATTGCTATCTCATGGCATCCCATTGGGTACCTCATTATTATAATTCAATTATTGTCAACTATCATTTACCAGTTACCACTAATAATATACCACAACTTGTTAATTGTCGATAATTATGCTATTGGCTGTCAGCTACCAGGCACTTTGGTTGTTATCATTGATCACTATTACAGGTAATTGAGTTAAATTAATTATAATTTGACTATGATAATATTGATGATGTGAATTTGTGAGTTATAAAATTTTAAATTTAAGGACCTAGGTGTAATTATTCTAAATAAATTTTAAATGGTAAGATATGTAAATATAATTTTTCATGATGGCATGTCTGCAATTGCCCCGTAAGTGAGCTAAAGCCATCCATTTTCTCCCCAGCTCTCGTCCAGATTTTCACTCCCGCGATCGCCCAGATCTTCGTCGTCATGAGATTTCTCTCTCCCGGCCTAATTTCTCGTCTACGCTCCTTCCCCGCCACTAAATCACTTCCTAGTTTCCTCCGCTCTTCCTGCTGTCGTCCTGGAGAAGACAACGCCGCTGCCGCCGCCGCCGCCGCCTCACATCTCAGCCTGCGATGCGATATCGGGAGTGGCAGCAAGGAGCAGCGGCGGATTTTCTTCTGGCCCCGGGCTCTCCTCCCTCTCGCTCTTGCTGCGTCAGCCGGTGCCCTTGCCATCGACCTACGCTCCTTCCCTGCCCTATGCGATCCCCTGATCGACCAACGGTGCCTTATCGCTTCCTCTCTCCATCTGTTCCTTGTCATTGACTGACGCGAAGGTTGATTGTAAATATAGGATTTTTGCTGGAGAATATATAATCGTAGTTGCAGGTATGGAGCGAGCGAAAGCACAGACTTTGTGGTTGATGGTGCGCGCAAGGAGTTGCCCAGTGGGTTCATCCATGAGCTCAGAAGTTTATTGCAAGTAATTAGTTTCTTTATACTTTTATTTTTTTGTGTAGAAGCGGGGATATATATATATATATATATATATATTACTCTAGGAATATTCTAAACACATTAATATTCCTCGTTCCACATTGTGATCTTCATTCATCAGTTGTCGTGTGCTTCGATCTAACTATTACTAGATTAACTATCAATCACAGTTAAATTAGCTACTAACTATGATTTATTCACATAAATATTTTAGAAATAAGAAATAGATTCTAAATATTACTCAGTAATGCAAAAATATTACTAATATTATTTCAGTAATTTAATATATAACATTTCATAATTGAGAACTAATACAGTTTTGTAGAATAAATGCAGAACTTCTCAATCATATAATTTAAAATTTCAGAAGCATTAACATAACAACAAATACATACGCACACAAAGATTTTTGTAGTTTTAATGTGTTTAGATTAACCCTGGAGTGATATTTATATTTTGGGTGTCTAATAAATAAATAAGATAGTTTCATGAGCCTTGTATGTAAATTTTTAACTCCATTTTTAATAATGCATCTAGGAGCTGGAATAGTAAAATGTGAACTACGAATATGTTCTATAATTGGCTAGTGGAAGTTAATAATATGAATTTGTAATGATGGAGAATCAAGTAATACTTCAGGTAGCTTTAGATTTATGAGTTCTATCACTTTAAAGAATTGAGGAAATAAATGATGGCTTCATCAGTGGATTAAAGTATGGATGTTCAGACGTTAAAGAACCGTGACAAGTTACATGGGAACTTGACAAAATATCAATGTGATCAAATTTATGTGTTTTTATTCTTTATAGTGCAAAGAATCAAATTTATTGTTTTCATGGTGCAATTTGGATTTCGCTCTTAGTTTCTATATACCAACAAAATTTTTGGTAACAGCAGCAGCAAAACCTTTTGAGTTGTGGAAACAGGAACCTAGAAATGTATGGTAGGATTTGAAGTGATAGAAGAAAGGTTAGTATATTGTTGTGAGAGTAGTGCAACTAGTTGAGATCTAATGAGAGTGTGTAAGAGTAATATCATGGAATATTTGTTCATAAAAGCAGAATTAGTTGTTTTGAATATGTATACATGAGAGTGGAAGATGCATTAATGTGGTTACTGATTAAGAATGATATAAGCCAAAACTAAATTGGTTAGTGATTACACCAAAAGATTTGGCTAAGCTTGAACTAACATATGCTTCATTGGAGAAAAATGATTAACCAAAAATGAGATAAATTTAACTCCAAAAATAAATGGATAAAGGCTATTAAAGATGGTTGACTGGGTTTTTCTTCCCATACTTTGGGGGATTGTTTATGTTCAGGATAACATGACTGTGGACTATGAGGAGAGATATTTTCATGGGAAGCCACAAAACAGCTTTCATGAGGCTGTTAATGTGCCAGATGTTGTTGTCTATCCCAGGTGATTCCTTCATCTTGTTCCTTTAATTAACCTTGCTTGGTTTTGCAAGTTCTGTGGTTGTGGGTATGTAGGATTATTTAATTTCAGCCTTCTATAACCCTTTAAAAGACCTATAGTTTCAGTGGATTTTGTGAATTGTACTCCTTCCTTTATGACATGTAGGAGAATAAAGAAGCAGGGTTTTCTTTTCTCTTTAGTTGGGTTTGTGTAAGAAGAAGTTATGAGCCTCTCCATCCAAGGGCAGTGGATTTTTTAACCTCTTTATTATTAATATGAAAAGGTCAGTTTCTTGCACGTCTATGGCAGCCTTTGTGTGGCTTGTGGCTTTTAGCTTGATTAGGTTTAAATGCTTATGTAACAAGAAAGAAGATGGTTACCAACAAATTCCCGTTTCTATTTGTATGAATTAAGCATCTTCTAGTGGGGCATTTTAAAATACTCCTTTGGGGGTTGGTATTTATGGGGCTGATGAAGACTATGTATTTACTTACAAGCAAAGAGCATGGAGCCTATAAAACTCCTTATCAAAAAAAGAAAAAAAAAGGAGTCTAAAACTCAATTTCTTATGTGATTATTTACTTCTTCAACCTGCCTCATATTTCATTTGGACTAATAGATAGGAATTCCTATACAGTGTGTGTCTATAATATTAATATATTGCTGAGTTGATGTGTAGCACCCCGTGATTTAGATGTAGAGGTATTGTCTGCTCTGGCTTTAAGGAACTGTGTGACTTGAGTATTTCCTAAAGGGTCACCCATCCCAGTACTACTCCAGCCTAAGCATGCTTAACTATAGAGTTTCTCATCACTAGCATCATGATTTTATCCCAAAAGATGCCTCCATTTGAGATCACGTTATCTACTTATACAGCTTAGGTTCTCTCCCCCTTTCTGATGTGGGACGATTTATTCTTGTGCTCCTCTCACCACTTTTTATTGACCTAGAAGCTTGCTAGGAGCCGCGCTTTGCTTTAATGATTCCTTTCTCTTAGAACATCACTCAGTGATCACTCCCTACCCTCTTCGGCCACGAGCGTCACAGGCTCATCAGCTTCCATCTGGTTCGTCCTCGAACTACATCGTACTGCTGGAGGTCGGCTCTAATACCATATTGTAACATCTCATGATGCCAATATAGAGGTATTGTCTACTTTGGCTTTAGGGAACTGCGTGACTTGAGTACTTCTCAAGAAGTCACCTATCCAAGTACTACTCCAACCAAGTATGCTTAATTATGAAATTTTTCATCATTAGCCTCACAGTTTTTCCCTAAAAGGCGCCTCTGCCATTTGAGATCACCTTATCTACTTATTCAATTCAGAATCTCCCCCCTTTCTGATGTGGACGATTCATTTTTGTGCTCCCCTCACTACTTTTTATCAGCCTAGAAGCCTGCTAGTAGCCGCATTTTACCTCAATAATTCTTTCTCTTAGAATATCACCCGACGATCACTCCCCGCTCTCTTCGGCCACGGGAGTCACATGATGGCTACACTGTAAGTTTGTTGATATGTCAACCTTGACTTTGGCAAACTATAGTTGGAAGGAAGTTCCCTCTTTTTTATCAGAAGGTTATGCTTAGATACAACTTTTTTGCAGGCCTATATTCTTGAACTAAAAGGTTCTATCAGAAATATTCTTTGTAGTTTTTCATGCTTCCCATGATACAATTATTTATGGTGCATAAATTTATGTGTATTATTGTTGGAAACAAAATATGACTTCCTGTAAGTTGTGAAATCACTCAGCATTGTGTTAGCTTTTGTCTTTCTTATATTTAACAGTAAAAAATTGATCTTAGGCTCTATTTGGTTGGAGGAAAAAAAAATAATTTGGAAAATTTTTGTGAAAAGTTTTAGAAAAATGTGTATGATGTGAAATAAAGTGAGTTAGTTATATTAAAAAGGGATATTTTACTTACATGCTACAACATTTAGCTTTATTTATGCATTATCCATCTATTTTTTGTTAATTACGCTATGCACACTTAAAATATTATAAAGCTTACATACACACGCTTGAATTAAAATTCAGTCAAAATCTATTTGAAAAAAAAATTTCATTAGTAAATCATTAAAATTACATTTTTACCCTTAATAGTACATATTTTTTCTTCCTCAATGTCACACTAAAGCGCTGATTAATTCACATCATGGATGTCTCCTTCCCTTGCCACCACCTAAACATCAAGGTTTTAGGATTTTCACTTAAAATATATTTAAATATCCTTAAAATAATATGATGAATGACTCAGATTTTTTGTAATCTAACTATAGTTATTTTATTGGAAAATTATGATTACTCATTATAATGAAAATAAGTTAAAGTGTCTGTATGTAAGATTTTATAATGTTTTGATTGTGCATAGCGTAATTAACAATGGATGGATAAGTAATGCATAAATAAAGCTAAATGGTCTGATATGTAGGTAAATATCCCCATTAAAAATTGTGTTGGATGTGAAATAAAGTGATTGTTTAATATTGAAATTTGTGTAGGATGAGATATAAAATAATTTTTAAAGATTTTTTTAAAATAAATTTAAGATTTTAGCCATGACTAAAATAAGTCATTTTTTTAGCCAGTTGCCAAACAGAGCCTTACTGTTCTGTTATTTTCCCTTTTTTCACTTGGTTGGTGGTGCTACGGTTGACCTTTAACATAAAGCTTACTTGCTTAATTTCATGCTGTTCTCCATCATTTTAGTTGCTTATATTTTTATTGATGGTACGACACTAGTTGATGTTTATTCTTTTCATGCATTCAAATATATATGTTGCATATGGATTTTTTTTTGATAATAACATTTGGATGTTTCTAACATTAGAACTGGAAATTTTTTACTTCTAAGTAATCTGATGAAAAGCATTCTATATTTTTTTAAGATAATTTGTTTCCTCTTAACTAGTGCTTGCAATGCTATAAATAATTCATTAAGATTATTTTTTTTGGCACTTTTTCCATGAAGTAGATCACAGGATGACGTGCAGAAGATTGTCATTGCATGTAACAAGTGCAAGGTATCATTTTCCTTTTTTTTTTTGATTATTTGTCGTTTATTGCCTGAATGTTCATGAAGTGAGAATCTGAGTTCTTGTCTTGTCTTTTTTTGATTGCTGGTATTCCAGCTGTTTCATATGAACTAGGATAGACTTGTTATTCTACCTAAAATATTTATACTGCGATTTCCCTTTTTGGAAAACAGGTCCCTATCATACCATATGGGGGAGCAACATCAATTGAGGGCCACACCTTAGCTCCTAATGGAGGTGTATGCATTGACATGTCATTAATGAAAGTATGTTCCAATATCCTCAATATTGCTGTTTGGCATGATCAACATATAACATGACATTGAGAAATGAAAGAAATGCTTTACCTTTTTGTAGAAGACCTCTCCCCCCACCATAAACTTGGCAATCAAGTTGAGTTTGAGAGTGCTAGTACCAACTCTAAAATGAAATTTTTTGAGTTCTGCTCTGCTTGAAAATTTGGCTTGATCTCAAGCCTGCTTGATTTGATTATATTATTTACGAAATATATGGCAAGATATATGTATATGGATAAAAACTATAATTAATTATTTGACTAATTATTTCATGCTTGTTCAAGCTTGTATGGGATAAGGCTCAAAATGAATCTTAGGCTTCGGTTGGTTAGAGCTTCAATTCGTGGTCATGTTGAATTTTTGATTGAGTAAAAAAGTTTTAGATTTGATTGCTCGGTAAAAGTATTATAAAAGAATATTATTTGGTTGTAACATATGAGTCATATGACTTGAATTGTTTGGGAAAAGTGATATAAATTGGATGTAGAATACTTTGTCTCAAAGAAAATTATTTGATATTTTTTATGTTTTCTCACTAATTATTATTTGGGTAAATTACATTGAGGTTCTTCTATTTATCATTTGACTTCATGTTGGTCCATACATTTGATTGGTTAATAATTGGGTCCCTAAGTAGTATATAATATTTCAATTTGTCCATTTTTATTTTTTTATGTTAATATAATTTTTACATATAATTTTGACTTGTTTCTGTTTAATTTGCAAAACATCTCTTCTTCCCCTTTCTCACAACATATGTTTTCTCTCACAAATTAATTTTTTGTAGTATCTTTAAAGGCCATCAAATATGTCGTTTGTAAGTTACCGAGTGACATTATAGTCAACTTAAATTTGAGAATATCATCAACATTGATTTGAGATTATTAAATCAACATATGATCACAAATTGTACAAAACACATTAAAAAATTAAATTAAAATATTATAAAAAATTGACTAATCAAGCACAATTGATAGAAGCCTACAAAAATTTATTAGACAGCAACATAAATCTTCATCTACATCAATATTACTTCGATTTAATTCATCAACTGGAAGAACAATTGTAACAATTATTTAGACCAGTTTCAAAATATTACCATAATAATTTTACATGAAAATCATAAATACATGCTGACAACACAGCACGAAAGAGTACATTCCTGAATATTACAAATAACAATATCCAAAAATGTCAAAACTTCCCTTTAATTCTTCCTCCCCTCCAGCTTTCTTTGATACTGCACACCAGCCAAAAAAATCAAATAAGAAGGGTCAACTTACTTTTACTAGTTCACCTGAACTCTCTCCAAACTTCGACTTAAGAAGACTTTCAGTTGGCTGTTGATTAACATATCTAGAAAAGGGAGAACCTATTAGTGCTATGTGACTTCTAATCTTCTCATCCGTTTCCTTCAAAGACTTGACTTTAAAGACAATTGCTCCAAGGTACTTATGGACCATTACATGGCAATCAGTCTAACTTTCAAAAACTCCCTTTCTTCGACAAAACTAGGTACAATGGCATCCTACAATCAAATTAGATTCAACAGTATAATGTCAATTGATTGCTAATGAAAGAAAAATTATAAGATTGTATAGATTTGAAGATGCATGCATTTTCATTACCCTAAAAAAGAAATCAGTTCCACACAAATTACTCAACTCGATGCCAATAAGCAAATTAATGAAATATGTGATACTAGCAAAAATTTGATTACAACAATAGCAGAATTAATAAAAGTGTCACATATCACACATTTGTCACATGGCACAATCAAATATCACACAATTTTTCATTGCGTTCATCGAATATTCTACTTCATAACATATAATAATGTATCGTACTTCAATCTCATAATATGACAAAAAAAGGGAAAAATCATATAATTGACTAAAACTATGTTAATGAACTCCAAACAAGCCTAAAATGCAATTTTCAACTAAAAACATTGTTCTGTGTTTGCATCGACTAGTTTTCAAGAATTTTGCTCCATGATTTCCTCCTTTAAAATTAAAAAAGGTCGGGATTAGAAATTGAGATAACATATAAAAATGAACCCCAAAAAAATAGTACCTAGAAACTATAGCTATAATACATTCATCATTTCTATTCTCATTCTTCTACCTTCTTTCGCATCACCAATCAAGATTTCTCTAAACTCAGCTTCATTACACTCTTCGTCTAACTCATTCATCACATCCTCTTCATTCCTGTACTCCTCGTAATCATCAACATTTTCGCTTAGTACACTAGTCAAAATATTATGGAAGACACAACAAGCTATTACAATCTTAACATGAGCATCAAACGGATAGGATAACATTTCTTTAAGAATTTTGAAACGTGATTGCAAAATCACAGATGTCCTTTCAACAACATTTTTAAGGCTGGCATGCATGTGATTGTATAACACTTCTAGACATCTAAAACACCTATGTTGAGACTGACCCATCCTATATGATCCCAAATGATAACGGTGCCCTCGATGTGGGGAGATGAAATGTGAAGTATTCATATAGCTACAGCCGACAAGATAAAATTTATCTGGAAATAATAAGCTTATACAATAGGAAATACAATACAAATACATCAGACTAAAAGAATATATTTACTATGTGGAACTGAAACCTTTCTTCACCCAGCGCTTGTCGCAGAATTGTCATTTTTGCAATTGAACCTCCCCATCCAGAATTAGGAAACATCCAACGAACCCTACTATAGCACACTCTCAAAATGTAACCTTTTCTATCACAAAATTGATCATGCTCCTCCAGCCTGATGTGTGCCTTGCATGTGTACCATTGATTGCCCCAATACCATTTTACATGTATATTTATTTAAGATCAAACTGTGATAGTAGTACATTAAATAATAAATCAATATTTGAGAGTTACCTTAATATTAGATCATATCGAGTACCCGCTATAAATGAATTTGTATCAGATGAGGGAGTAGGCATCCGTATGAACCAATCCTTCCAAATAAATTTCATTTAATATGGAATTAAACATTGTTAATCATCTCACTAGAATGTTGAAATTGTTCACAATATTTTCAAACAGGGCCACTGTAACATCCCGTGATCCAAATGTAGAAGTATTTTTCGCTTTAACTTTAGGTAACTATGTGACTTGAGTCATCCTAGAAGGTCACCTATTTCAGTATTTTTTTAGCCCAAGTATGCTTAACTACAGAGTTTTTCATCATCAGTCTTATGGTTTTGCCCCAAAAGACGTCTCTATCATTTTAGTTTACATTATTTATTTATATAGCTCAGAATTTTCCTTCTTTTTCGATGTGAGATGATTCATTCTTGTGCCCCTTTTACCACTATTTATCAGCTCAAAAGCCTGTTAAGAGATGCACTTTGCTTCAGTAATTCTCTTCTTTTAGGGTATCACCTGGCAGTCAATTTCTGCCCTCTTCGGCCACATGTGTCACAGTCACTATGTCCAATAATTTTTTGAAATATTCTTACACCTCTTCTCTCTAACATTTCATCATATCTCGTTGATGCTTTAGAAGAAGCTAACATTGACTACATAAAAAACGTAGCATCCAGCTCATTAATATCAAGTGCAAGTTTGAGGTGTCATCCTATGTATACTCACCTTTTTACTGGCCATGAATACATCATCGACATATTAAATGGTCATAGTATGTATGCAAAACAAGAATTTCTTCATACTGGTTAAAATGTTAGAGGAAGAGGTGTGTTATGTTATTCAAGGCATATTACAAGTATAGAAGAGTTAGAAATATTTCGGAAAAATTATTGGACATGGTAGCCCTGTCTGGAAATGTTGTGAACAATTTCAACATTCTAGTGAGATGATTGGCAGAGTGTTTAATTCTATACTCACCTTTTAACTGATCATAAATACATCATTGTTATATTGCATGGTCATAGTGTGCATGCAAAACAAGCATTTCAGATTGAACTTTCAAATTTCTTCATCCCAGTTGAGATGTTAGAGGGAAGTGGTATGTTACGTAATACAAGGCATATTATGAGTTTAAACAGTTAGGGACATTTCTAAAAATTATTGGACATAGTGACCCTGTCAGGAAATGTTGCGAACAATTTCAACATTCTAGTGCGATAATTAACATAGTGTTTAATTCCATATTAGATGGTATTTATTCATTAAGGAATTAGTTCATACGGATGCCTACCCCCTCATCTGATACAGATCCATTTATAGTGGGCATTCGATATGATCTAGCTTTTAAGGTAACTCTCAAATATTGAATTTGTTATTTAATTTACTACTATCATTGTTTGATCTTAAATGAATATACATGTAGAATGGTATTAAGGCAATCGATGGTACCCATGTAAGTGCCTACACCATGTTGGAGGCGCATGATCAATTTCATAATAGAAAAGATTACATTTCGAAAATGTGTTGGTTATAATCTGGTTCGATAGGATGTTTCATAATTCTGGATGGGAAGGTTCAGTTGCAAATATGACATTTTTGCGATATGCGCTGTTTGAAGAAGAGTTTTCAATTCCACATGGTAAATATATTCTTTTAGTTTGATGTTTTTGTATTATATTTTCTATTGTATAAGCTTATTATTTTCAGATAAATTTTATCTTATCAACTGCGGCTATGCTAATACTTCATATTTCATCTCCCTACATCGAAGGCACTGTTATCATTTGGGATCATATAGAAGGGGTCGGTCTCAATGCAGGTGTTTTAGACGTCCAGAAGAGTTATACAATTACACGCATACTAGTCTTAGAAACATTGTTGACAGGACATTTGGGATTTTGAAATCACATTTCAAAATTAATAAGGAAATGTTTTCATATCCATTTGATGCTCAGGTCAAGATTGTAATAGCTTGTAGTGTCTTGCATAATATTTTGGCTGATGTACTAGGCAAAAATGTTGATGAGTACGAGGAGTACAAAAATGAAGAGGATGTGATGAATGAGTTAAATGAAGACTGTAATGAAGCTGAGGAGTCTGGAGATATCTTGATTGGTGATGCAAAAGAAGGTAGAAGAATGAGGGCAGCAATGATGAATGCATTGTGGCTACAATTTCCAGGTACTTTATTTTTTGGGGTTCATTTTTATATGTTATCTCAATTTCTAATCCCGACCTTCTTAATTTTAAGGGAGGATGTAATGGAGCAAAATTCTTGTGAACAGTCGTAGCAAGCACAGAACATCTTTCTAGTTAAAAATGTTATGCTTGTTTGGAGCTCATTAGCATGGTTTTAGTCAATTATATGATCTTTCTCTTTTTTGGTCGTATTATGAGATTGAAGTACGATACATTGTTATATGTTATGAAGTAGAATAGTTGATGAACGCAATGAAAAGTTGTGTGATATTTGATTGTGCCATGTGACAGATGTGTGATATGTGACACTTCTATTAGTTTTGCTATTGTTGTAATCAAATTTTTGCTAGTATCACATATTTTATTAATCTACTTATTGGTATCGAGTTGCATGCATCTTCAAATCTATACAAGCTTATAGTTTTTCTTTTATTAGCAATCAACTAACATTATATTATTGTATCTGATTTGATTGTAGGATGCCTTTGTACCTAGTTTTAGAGTGTCAAAAGAAGGCAGTTTTTGAAAGTTAGGCCGAGTGCCATGCGATAGACCATAAGTACCTTGGAACAATTTTTTTCAAAGTCAAGCCTTTGCAGGAAGTAAACGAGAAGATTAGAAGTTACAAAGCACTAATAAGTTCTTCCCCTTGTTCTCCTAAAGAAATTTTCAAAATGTGCACAAGACAATGCTTCATATCACCGCATCGAAAACTCGAAGTCCCCTATCCTCGAAAGGATCGATATGTTTGAAGACCCAGACTACGCAAAATAGAAGTGTCTAAAAAATGAGATTCTGTAGAATGAAGACTCTCTGTCAAAAATTGCAGACTTAGCACTATCAAAAGGATCAACAGTTTTGAAGACCTGGACTAGGCAAGATAGATGCTTCCAAGGGCTAAAGCTCTGAAGAATGGAAACCCTCCTTCAAAGAATATCTTTGAAAGTTGCAAATCGTCGAAAAACACAGGCATCGAAGCATACAATTTCGACAGAACTCTTCTTATAATAAAATTCTGTATAACACAGCTATTAGTGCTAGCTGTCAGGTGAGTGGGCTATCCACTAGCACCGCCTATAAATACCCCTTTCTCTACTGTTCAAGAGGTTGAAATTCTGAATATTGATCCCCAGGCAGGAGGATCACAGGCAAAAGAGAAGTCTGAGATTGGTGAGACACTTCCTCTAGTTCTAGCCTGAACTTCCTCCTCTCTGAATAGCTCTCGGTCTATCATTGCTTCGACAACCCTTTATGACTTAATTGAAAGAGAACTCAAAGTCCCCCTGATTTGTTGTAGAAGTAAAACTCAATGAATAGAACTCAGATAATCTGACATAAACTTCACTATGCAGGTTGTAGTAGCAGAGACCCCTTGATCGCACAATGGTGAGAAAATACTAACCCCTGGCTGGAGTAACACCAGTGTTGTCTCAAATTAAGAAGAAAACTCCTCATGAAGCCTCTTAAAGCCAAGTCCTAAAGGAAAGGCCACCGAGAACAACAGAAGGTTCTGCTGAGTCTTCGACGTTCTATACAGGAAGCATACCAGGACAACTTCTTGTCCTTCTTCTTAAACCAACTCACTTCTGAGAAAGATACAACTCAAAAGCGGCCTTAAAAGCTCATTTGGTCATAGCTCCCATATCTAGGCCTTGCCTCTTTCAAATATGATTGAAGATCCAAATCTTTTGAAGTTCAGAACTATGAAATTCTATTTTGGTGACTTATTCGAACTGGATATTCGAACATACCCTTCATAAGAAGTCTGCTCAAGAGAGCAAATATCCAAGTCAAGTCTCTCTATGGGGTTTGTTACAACTCCTATTCAGAGAAAATCTCTAGGGATCTAATTCCCAGATTTTACCCCTTGTGAATCTCCTATACACTCCAATCGAATAATATACCTAAACTTAGCCTCTAGTGGCCCTATTTGAAATGACACCCTCAGAGTCATTTCATTCAAACTCTACCTGAGTCACATATCTGAACCTAAACTTTGTTCCAAAAAAAGGAAAAAGAGAGAAAACATTCAAACAGTAGATTCAAACTTATCCTTCGAGGTGTTCATTCGAATCAAGCCTTCGAACCTGCTCTTTCGAAGACCTGAACACCAGTGTGTACCTGAACCTATCCCTTAAAGACCACTTTTTACGACTTACTTATGCCTAGTCTTTAAAAGCTCCCATTAGAAGACTATATTCAAAGTTACACGTTCAGAGCAATCTCTTCGAAACTCATGTTCAAAGCTACGTATTCGAACCTATGCATCAAAAGTCATGTTTGAAATCACAATTTTGAACTAATTCTTTTAAAAACTTGCTTAAAGCGCTCTCTACTTGGGTCTACTTGAGATAAGCCAAAATGAGGGGAGAAGTGGCAATAATGAAAGCAAATCTACATGCTACAATTGAATGTGTGTGACCTAGTATGCCATTACAGAAAGATCCTTTCACTTTTCAAAAGGGATCAGAAAGTGAACTTCTGTAATGTAAATAATGTCAGTCTCCACTAAAAGACTATTGTATCCTTGGAGAACTATCCATGACGCCACTTTAACGTACATACTCATGAAATTCAGGCCCCTAAGAAGTCAACAACTTGGTCAAAAGCTATTTCCCAAGTTTGTGATGCCTACCCCTTGATAATGGGATGCCATGTCCCCTTGAAATACTTTTTCACAAACTCAGTAAGTTGGTTAAAAAAGGCTAAAAAGGGTCACAGGTGAGTAAACCCCAATTTTTTAATTGGATAAGGCCAGTAGAGGAAACCTTGGTGCACCGAGTTGGTTGTAAACGTGACTTCCTTGGGCTTAAATCCTATGGTCTTTCACTTTCATGCTGTCAAAACATCAAACGAGTTTCCCCTTAATCAAAAGTTCTATCATCCAACAGAAGATAGGTAATTAACTATTAAGGCTTGCCTTTGTAGAAAATCGTCGATCCCCAGAAACTCTGAGTTCATAGAGTTATTACCTTTAGGGCAAAATTTGATATCAATATGCCTTAAGAGGAGAAATTCTCAATGTTATGTATACTTTTGAATTTTCATTTCTTGAGCACACCCCCTCCTAGAGATGTTAATCAATATCCAACTGAAATTCTTCTTAAGTTGAAGTTCGGAGAGAGTTCGGGTGAATCAGTAAAACTAAGTTGGTCCTTCTTATTTGATTTTTTGGTTAAAGCACGGTATCAAAAAAAGCTGGAGGGGAGGAAGCATTAAAATGAACTTTTGACATTTTTGAATAATTTGTAATATTCAATAGTGTACCTTTTTCGTGTTGTGTTTCAGCATATATTTATGATTTCCATGTAAAATTATTATGGTAATATTTTGAGACTAATCTAGACAATTGTTACAATTTGTTCTTCTACTTGATGAATTAAATTAGAGTAATGTTGCTGTAGATGAATATTTATGTTGCTGTCTAATAGATTTTTATAGGCTTCTATCGGATGTGCTTGGATAAATAACTTTAATATGTTCTGTATAGGTTGTCATCATATGTTGTTGATTTAATAATCTCAAATCAGTGTTGATGATATCCTTTAAGTCTGCAACTTCATTATAGTAAATATTAATCTGTAAAGTTGACTATAGTGTTACTCGATAACTTAGAATTGACAAATTTGATAAAAAAAATAGCCTTTAAAAATACTACAAAGAATTATTTTGTGAGAGAAAATATTTTGTGAGAAAGGGGAGAGAGGAGATACCTCATACCGAGAGCAGAGAGAGGTCAAAATTGTATGTGAAAACTATATTAATATAAAAAAAATAAAAATGGGCAAAATTAAAATATTATATATTGTTCAAGGACCCAACTGTTACTCTTTCAAATTTATGGACCAACATGGCATTAAATGAATAAATAAAGGAACCTCGATGTAATTTACCCAAATAATAATCAGTGAGAAACATAGTAAATATCAAATAATTTTGTTTCAGGTAAATTATTCTACATCCAATTTATATCACTCTTCTCACACTGTTTAAGTCATATGTTACAACCAAACAATACCTTTTTATAATACTCTGACCAAGTAACTAAATTTGAAATTCCTCTACTCAATAAAAAGAATTGAAGCTCTAACCAAATGAAGCCTAAGTCTACCTCATTCGTATCATATAATTGAGCAACTTTTCACATGTCAAAGGTGTTCACGTAGCATATAATGGAAGTACTTTTCTGCTAGTGTTACTTAGCTGATTGCATTTGCAAAATCATTGCTGAATACAGGGATAAATGAAGAAAGGAGAATTTAATTTTTATTTTTCCATATGAATATTGTGACAAATATTTCTTGATTTACTTGCTTTCTTTTGAAGAGAAGTATACGTTTTTGCATTTATTATTTTCCTTTTATTTTTCTTTTGTTTTGAAAAGTTTCTTATTATTTTTCTTATTTGATTGGTGAGGGGGGTGTTTGTTAAAATTCTTTTTGGTGGTTTCATCACATGAGAGACTTTTGTCTCTCCTATTCCCCCCTTTTAAATTGCTAATACGTTTCATTACTCTCACTAAATAGGTGTGTTATTCATGTGGAACTTCATTTTAAGTATGTGATAAGGGAATCAATCTGATTGTTTTATATTGCAGAATATTAAAGCGTTGCATGTTGAAGACATGGATGTAGTAGTTGAGCCGGGAATTGGGTGGATAGAACTCAATGAGTACTTGAAATCTTACGGTCTTTTTTTTCCACTTGATCCAGGTTAGCATACTTATTTTTGTGTTTTGTGAAGTGATACTTCCACTTTTCATGACTTTCATGGAATCTTGATTTTGTTGCATTTTAACTTTAACAATCACTTTTTTGCATCAATATTACTTGATAAACTCTATTATGCCACTCTTAATCTTTTCTTTTAAACTGTTTTTGAATTTTCTTTAGTTTGTATAATTTGTATTTGCCTTGTCACGTGCAGGGCCTGGTGCTAGCATAGGAGGCATGTGTGCTACTCGTTGCTCTGGCTCTTTAGCTGTGAGGTTATTATTCAAATCTTATCCTTAGATACAATATTTTGTTTAGGTCAACTGTATGATAAAGCTCAAGAAATAGGTTTTGATCCTTTAATCATCAGATATGGAACTATGCGGGACAATGTCATTAATCTCAAGGTATTTTTGTGAATTTACCTACAATATTATTGTACCTTTAAAGTTCATTTTGTTGGTGTGTTCTTCATATTAGGTTGTTTTGGCTAATGGCGATGTTATCAAGACAGCTTCTCGTGCTCGAAAGAGTGCAGCTGGGTATGTTAAATCTTTTGATTGAAAGTTGGAACATGCTGATGTTGCAATCCTTGTCTTTTTGGTTGAATACTACTACTTTGGTAATTTCAATTTAGTCTTAACTTTTCAGCTGGCAAAGAATATCTTAACACCACTCTCTTTATTTATACTAGCATTGTCCCATGCAAAATTTGCATGAAAAGTTTTTCATAATTTTTTTTAAAAAATAAAAATTTAATTATACTAAAAATAATAAATGATTAATAAATCATATTTTACATATTTGAAGTATTTAATATTTTTATTAAAATTTTAAAAATTAAAGATTAAATATAATAATTACATCAATAAAAAAATAATTTAACAAAAAAAATTTTAAAATGTAAAAAAATTTAAAAAAGAAAATATAAATAAATTTGTCCAATATATCAAAT
>JAEMOT010000398.1:154089-189856 GCA_019297695.1 Apostasia ramifera | reverse complement strand
TAACATAAAATTTAAATATTATTTTATTATTGATATCGGTAATTAAAAATTTTATAAAATTTAATTATGAGTACTAGCTTCAGTTAAATTTTTAAATTTTTATCAAATTAAAAAGCATGTATTCATCTCAATTTAAACTTTATTTTAAATTCACTTATATGTATTTTCATATTTTTTTAAATATAAATATATTTATTATAAAATTTAAATAAACATTACAAATTATATATATAATTTTTTTTACTTTTTGTATATAAATATTTCATGTTAGAAATATAAATTATTAAAATATTAATTTACACTTAATCATAATAAATAAATGTCTAATTTTACATATAAATATTTATATGTTAATCTATCAAGTAAAATTAATCAAATTTAATGATTAAATAATATAAATTAAAATCTAAATTAAATATTAATTGAGATTAAACATTTTAATTAATTCTAATTTCATTCAACTTATAATCAAAATTTTAATTCATAATTATAAATTAATTTAAGTAAATTAAAATAAATTTAAAAATTTTGACTTTAAATTTTATTTTTAATTTTAAAAAGTGAAATATCAGCAAAAATAAGATAAATATTTAAAACCTAATAAAATAAATTTAATTTTTAAAATTTATATGTTAAATAATAGTTTTTCACTGTAAAAATATGTTTACCTATGCACTATTATTGTGAATTAAAATAATAAATTATTAAGTTAAAAAGAATATTTTGAGAAAAGAAGGGACTGGTGGAGAGAGTGGAGAGAGAAGAAGGAGAAGAGAGGCGATGGGAGAGAGCAGAGAGAGACAAAAAAAGATAAGGATAAATAAAAATAATATTATTTATGAGAAATAAAATAAAAAATAAAACTAATTTTTAAATAATAATTTAAACAAATATAAAAGGTAAAATAGAAATTTAAAAATTCAGCAGCTTGTGCTACTCAAATATAACAAATTATTTGATAAATTATTTGAATGTTATTTTATTATTAATATTAGTATTTGAAATTTTTATAAAATTTAATTGGTAGTATTTATTTTAATAAAATTTTAAATTTTTTATTAAATTAAAGACTATTTATTATTGTTATAATTTAAAATTCACTTTAAATTTACTCGTATTATACTTGATCTAAATTCAAGTTAATTTTTTTTAATTTAAAATTAATTTACGTTATTTAATTAATTTCGATTAGAGCTTTCTTTTTTGGTAAAAATGAACTTCAGTTTTAACTTGCTCTAAGCTTAAATAGTTTTGTGTACTTGTGGGAGTATTTTTTTGTGTTTGTGTTAGCACAAATCTTTTACTTTCAACCATGATGAAGACAAATCAGCATGTTCATTTCAGTTTTAATGGGAGTATGAAATTGATGAGCTAGAAATTGCATTCAAGTTGAACATGCATCTGATTTTTAAAGATCATTTCTAGGTATGATTTGACTAGACTGATGATTGGAAGTGAAGGAACGCTTGGTGTAATAACAGAAGTTACTTTACGTCTTCAAAAGCTTCCTCAGCATTCAGTGGTATTTCCCTGTTTTTTTTTTCTTGTGTTTTCCATGGTTACTTTTGTCGTGTCATGTCCTACAGCAAATGATTTAACTTTGAATGATAACTTTGTCTCGCTGTACTGCTAATATGCCCACTAGACCTCAGCCATGTGTTCAGCCTTATGAGTTTCTTTCTTGCCTAATGCTGTTGGCTCCAGCATCACCCTTTTCTGCCTTTGTAGTAAATTTGATGACAGTCTTTATTGACCTTTCTATCCAATGTCACTACTCTATGGATTGGCTACTACAAATGAAAGATTTATCTTCTCTCACTATTTTTTACTCTCAAGTTTGCCTGCACTAACTGTTAAGTTGCAAGCTTCTCCCAATATGTTACCTACACTAGTCCTTTCTATATGAGTTCTAGCTAGAGGTTCCCAGTGTCCGGTTGAGTAGAGGCTTTGTTTCGTGTAGGTGGGAGTAGAGAGAATTGGAGAAGACAACTGGACAATTTTTCTTTGGCTTCATACTTCTAATCCATTTACAATTTCTCTCCTATTGATAGGAGTATACAAGGAGGTGGCTTGCTTGTTTTCAAGCGGACTTCCCTATGCACTCTTTTACTCAATTTACTATACAGTCACAAACAAACACTGCTTTATACCTTAGTCCATGGTCACTTTGAATGGGATTAAGGTAGCACTACTTTATTCCCTTACTTTTAGTGGAAATTCCTTAGCCACTTTGGAGTTATCGTGGCAGACTTCGGCGGTTCTTTAGGGTTGTTTCTTGATCCAAGCTGATGTTAATTTCGAGACTTGGTTCTCTTGACTCTAGTTGGCCTCAGTAACATGGCTTTTTCTCCAAGTTATTGTCGAGTCATTGAAAATGATTTCTGATCGCGACCTTGGAACATCGGGATTTCGGGATTTAGAATGGGACTTGAAAAGGGGAGAAGTAAAGAAGAAGAGAGAGAAAGGGAATGAGAAAAGGAAAATCACATAGAAAGAGAAAGATGAGAGGGATCAGTAGTAGAGAAAAAGAAAGGATGAAGAAGAGAAGTAGAATTGGGGGAGAGTGAGAGAGAGTTGGGTTGGGGGGGTGGGGGGGAGAGAGAGAACTTGTGAGGAGAAATGTTCTTTGTTCATTTCATGATACTTTATCTAATATAAAGGATTTGAGGGCTATTTGTAAGTTCATGCCCAGCAAATTAATGGCAGCAAAATATTTGAACTTGATAGCAGAAAGATGAAAACTTAAACACCATAAATGGAAGATTTTCAAAATGATGTAAAACATACTCCACACCAAGTTGATGAAGAACATGCCTTTATACAACTTTTGATGTAAAATATAAATTCTCTTAGAAAATTAAAAATATAAATTATTAAATAAAAATGATTCGATTGAATTTTTTTTTGACAGAATTGAGATGTTAATTTTAATTTAAAGACGTTAAAAAATTTGTTCAGATTAAAGTAAAAAACAAATTTATTTTTTTGATAATAGAGTAAAAAGCCAATTACAGACGTAATTGATATTAATTTCAACTCTCAGCAACTTAAATAATTTTTAACTTTAAATAAAAAATAATACAATCATTCGTACATTTTTCCGAAGCCATTTGTACAACTTTTGAAAGGTGCTTTTTCTTTCTTTTTTGAATGTAAATGAGTGCAGTTTTGATGAGTCAAATCCTTGCAGATCGTAGGCTCGTAGCAAGAGGCAGGATAACTATGCCAGCAAATGCACTACCAATTAGATCCATAACGTCTAAAACAGATTTGTTTATAAAACTTACTTTTAACAAAATAAAATTACTATAAAATTTTTTAATAAAATTAACATTTATAACAAATATATAATTAAAAATTATAAAATAATATCAAATAAAATTAATTATTATATTAATTTTTTAAAAAAAATTAAATTAATTATTATTTTAATATATATATATATATAGTGAAGTAAATTAATTTTTTATTTAATATTATATATATATATGTGATGTGAAATGAAAAGTAGAGAACAGTTTTGTTTTTTTTTATTGTGGAGTACAATTTTCATTCATATAATAGCAGAAAACTTTTCAAACGATGTGACCTCTGTGATTGTTAGCACATCACGGCCAGCTGCCCATGTGACCACTATGATTGTTTTTATTTTATATACATTAACATATAAATATTTGCATGAAAAATCATAAATTTATTTATTATATGCTTCTACTGTGGCTTGAAAAAACAACATGCAGTACAATTTCCTTTGCTATGTATGTTGTCCCATCCAGGAATAAAGGACAGGGTTCACGTGTAGAGTAGAATTGCTTTGCTTTGCTGTGGAATTGGAATATAATTGTTCATTGCTATGCATGCGGAGTCTTGCGGAATAATACGCACTATACTGTACTACGATAGTCAACTATACATTTTTGAGAAAGAGGCGATGGGAAAAGCTTATCAGCTGGCAGCAAAGGATCATGACTCATCAGGTATGATGGCTTTTGCTACATGTCATCCCCATGCAAGACTTCTAATGGTGAGGGACTCTTGGCAAATAGAATGATTGTCTAATTGATGGCAATTAGTCTATTTGCTCTTTGAAGCTAGTTGTCGTGGAATCTAGCAAAATGTGGCTTCGGCTTCTGGCGACCAACTGGGTCTAGCAAATGTATCAATCATTCAACCGATTGAAGGGTCTCCTACATAATACAATGGTTGATGCATGTGGGCAAAGGTATGGGAATGCAAAAGTAGTTGAATCAGAAGTGAACTAAACCCTTTATACTAAGTTGATGTTGAACGTGCCTGATACCAAACTAATGTAGTACATGCTTTGATTTCAAATTGATGAGAATGTTCTTTTATATACCAAATTGATGTAGAAATAGGAAGAGGAAAGGGGAGAAGGTAGAAGAAAGGTGCAGAAGGAGAGAAGTGGCAAAGAGAGGAAGAAAGAAGACGGAAGATTTGAGAGAGAAGCTATTTTAATACATGAAAGCTACAATTACACAGTATTTTGGCTTATTTATAGAGTTCTGATATAAATAACTAGATAAAAACCAAAGTAACTACTACTAAGAGCTTATATTCTATCTCTGCTTCTCAAAATCCAAATTCTGGTAACAATAATGATGATAATTACTAAATCTCCCTATTAAACTCTCAATTACCTTTAATAATAAAATAATCAATTTCTCCTTTGTGGTTATCTCATCCCGCATTACAACAGGCATCACCTTAATAGGAAACTCTCAAATTAAAATATACTAAATCTAAGAAAGGAAAACATTAAGTTTCAACAAAAAAGTTTCTAAGGAAAACATTAGCCCTTCTACAATAAACTAATTAAATTCCTCTTTTGCCTCCAATGAATCTGCACTTAGCGATATTTTGGTGGAGTCAACATTGGGATGCCGTGGTTGGGACCAAGGATCCCCTAATCAGCTCCCTTGTATAGCTTGAGTATGTTGGTTGGGTTTAGTTGGGTTGGGGTAGGTTTCAAGGAGCAGCTGGGGATGGGATGGAAGGGGGGGAGTGGGTGGCAGGAGTGAAAGAGTGGCTGGGAATTATGGAGGTTTTAGTGCTTCCTCCAACCATGTTTATATGTATGTTTGTGTTCGCTTATAGTCTCTACTTTGTATGTCTTTTATTAAATTGCGAATAAATTTTGAAAACTGTCTCAATAAGCTATGGAAAATAATTAGAATAAATCAACTCAACCAAACTTGATAGAATAAAAGCAGCATAAAAATCTGTATAATACATCCAACTGCCATGTTGTAATCTGATAAAGATCAGTGATGTTATAGGTGTCTACAACATATTCTATGTTCATTGTGCGCATTTGTGTTTCCCTCTGTGTGTATGTCATAATCCTATGTGTTTCAATGTGTGCCCTTAATTCTTGGATGCTAAGACTAATATGTACTTTTTGCTTGGATATGCTTTTACTGGATAAAAGAAACTATTCGGCACAGTTTGTTTCTGCATTCATGTCAAGAAACGTTTTTCCTGCAGCATTCACTGTTGACTTTGTATGCCACTCTAATAATCACAAATCTAGTCATCTTCAGGTTGCAATCTGCAATTTTCCAACAATTAAAGACGCTGCTGATGTTGCAATTGCAACAATGTTGTCAGGGATACAGGTAAGCATTTAAAGTTGATTCTCTTTCCCTCCTGTGCAACCTAATGCCAAGCACTTTGTGGAAATTTTGTATTGGTTATTGTGTGCATATCATTCTTGAACTGCAAACAATGGATCTTTGTTTGTGGGGAGCAGCTAATTCATAGTCGTTTTTAGTTGTGAGGGAAGAACTAATATTTGGCCCCATAGTACTTGTTTATCTTAGTTATTTGTATGCATCGTATTCTTGAACTGCAAACAACTGACATTTCCGTTTGCATTGTGCATTGTGTGTATATGATATCCTTGTATACATCTATCTATTGTTCCACTTTTATATTTACATTTTTTTCTATTTGCGTCACTTTTGCATATGTGTGCATTTGTGCATTTGTGGGGAGCGGCTAATTAATTCATAGTTGTTTTTAGTTATGAGGGAAGAAGTAATATTTAGCCACATAGGACTTGTTTTTGTTAGTACAGTACACTAAAGGCTTTCTGATAGTAGATTTCAGTCCAAAGGTGCAAAACTCAAGCCTTAAGTATAGAATCCTGGTTAATTTTTTGTGAATTTTCATATGATAGATTGCTCTTGGAAGTTAATGCATTTTCAGATGCATCAAATGGAAATTTGATTGCTGCAGTATATCTAAATTGAAGTTTCATTCTTTTAAATATAGGTCTCAAGGGTTGAGCTCTTGGATGAGGTTCTTATGCGAGCAATTAATAATGCGAATGAAAAATGTTTGCCTGAAGTCCCAACCTTGATGTTTGAATTCATTGGCACAGGTCAGCTGTTTTGTAAATTTCATTTTGCTTTTCCTTTATTTCATTCTTAATCATACTTTTCATGGTAAAGGATTTCCTTGTGACTGGTTTCCACTTGCAAAATCCTTAGCAAGGTGGTCATTCTATATAAAATGGATTGATGGCTGATAATTATGATGTTTCACATTTTTGAAGCCTTTTTTTTATGCTGACTAAATCAGGTTAAACACATGGGACTTGGCGGGTACTAGTGGACGAAATGGAAATGCTTTTTTAAGTATGCTTTTTTGTTGGAAGGGTTAGACTTATGCAATTGTTGAAATACACTAAAGATTTTAAATTAGTAATTAATATGTTTGTGTTAGGTGCATTCTTCTGAAATTTATGATAATAGAGTGATTCATCAGTCCTTCTATATGCATGCTCAAAATGTTGGTGTAGTATTATACTTCTGAAATTTATGATAATAGTGTGATTCATCAGTCCTTCTATATACATGCTCAAAATGTTGGTGTAGTATTATCCTTTGAGCATTCAGCTTTGATCTTTCTGCCGTAATCTCAGTTTCTGATGTAGAATGGAAGTGGAAACATGGAGGAGAAATAGAACTTGAGAGAATAGACGGGAAATTAGGAGGTTAATTTAATAACTAAGCACTAATGTCTCTTTTTTTTTGTTTTGGCACTTTTGTAGAAGCTTATGCACAAGAGCAAACTTTGCTTGTTCAGAAGATTGCTTCTGAACATAATGGCTCTGACTTCGCTTTTGTTGAAGAGCCAGATGCCAAGACAGAGTTGTGGAAGGTGCTTTGTAGATTTTTGTCAACTTTTCTCGGTTAATTCTCTTTTAACATTTCCAAAAATTACTATGATGCAGCCTTCTTTTTCAGATTTTAACATAGTGATATCCATAGGAGAATGCCTAATAACTAAGACGTACCAGCTCATTACATTGCTTATGTTAACTATACTTAAGCTTATTTTGCAACACCTGATCTAAGATGCTTTGATGAGAATAACTCGGTTTCCAATTTCCTCCCCTTTACCAAGCTTACTAATCTGCTCTGAACAATCTGTGCACAGATAAGAAAGGAGGCACTCTGGGCTTGTTTTGCTATGGCACCTGGTTTTGAAGGAATGGTTACGGTTGGTTTGTTGTTTTTTATCCCATTATTTTTTCATATATAGGGAAAGGTTCATTTCCTTATTATGATATTGCAGTCAGCGAAGTGGTGATTGGAACTATTTCTGTGAGGCTTTCTAATTTCCCATAGATTTCCTTAATAAGGAAGCATAAAGTATTTTAACCAAGTTGTAGCGACATTGTTTTCTCTTGTCCAGGCAGTAGCGTTGAGGGACAATTGTTTTAATAGATAGAAAGAGAGAGTTCAAATGAGAGAGAGAGAGCTGAAGATTGACATTGAAGACGTTGAGCCGCCACCAGAGTACTAAGAGGGGTCGCCGGAGGTTGCTATTGAGGATGATATTGAAGAATTCCATGTTGTCATTTGCCATTGTGGGTGAACATGGAGAGGGTCGCTGGAGGGGTTGCACCACTGTCATAGCTCTTGAGATCGTTGGTAGAATCATTGAGGTAGCCGGAGGAAGGGTTTGTTGAGCAGAGCATATGGCCCCAGTGGCGTTTGGATGAGGATGAGGGGAGAGGTTATAGTGCTAGGTAGAACGTGAGAGATATTTGAAATGTTGATAATAGATTAAAGGCAAAAGTGAAAGAAGATTTTGATGTTTAATGCCTATATCTTTTGTTTGGTGATACCCATTTTTTTCAATTTAAGAACTTTTATGCTATTTGTTCTTTTCATTTTCTGCGTGTTATATCTGCTGTTAGAAATGAAAAGATTATTATGTTTAATTTCTAAGATTAGCATGACTATTATATGCTCCTCCTGCTGCTTAATCCTGAACTTTTTTCTCGTATGTCAGGATGTCTGTGTTCCCTTATCAAGGCTTGCCGAGTGCATATCAAAAGCTAAAGCATTGCTTGATGCATCACCATTATTTTGGTATTCTGTTTCACCTGGATAATTACTATGTTAGATTCGCGGTTCTTATAACGTTGCCTGAAAGATGCTTCTACCTGTAAATTGAGATATTAAATGCCTTTTGCGATATGTTTTCTTTATCAGTTTGCAAAATCTGCTCTCTGCAGCACAGTAATTGCTCATGCTGGTGATGGGAACTTCCATACGCTCATAATGTTTGATCCAAAAGAGGAAGAACAGCAAAAAGAGGCCGAGAGGCTGAATCATCTCATGGTCCACATTGCCTTGTCGATGGAAGGTCTTTTTTTTCTCAAAACGCTATGAAATATCAAGTGTTTCATGTATAACTATAACTTTCACGATTAAAAAATGCATGTGAATATAACAGACAAAAGTCTTTCTTTTTATTAGACCGATTTTGAAGTATCTCTAACACAACTTATACCGGATCAGGAACTTGCACCGGAGAACACGGTGTCGGCACTGGCAAAATGAAGGCATGTTCTCCCCTATATCTGTTCTTCACATCATGCTAAAAGCATGATTATGACTAGAGATTAAGAATTCATTTCTTCTCAAATGTTAAAACTTGCTCTTTTTTTTTTTTTCTCAGTATCTTGAAGAAGAACATGGAATGGGAGCATTGAAGACCATGAAAAAAATAAAGACCACATTAGATCCCAATAACATCATGAATCCTGGGAAGCTTATTCCTCCTCATGTTTGCATATGATGCGAATATTATGATATTATTATTCCTCAACTCTATAATGCACGCACCAATAAAAAGAAGTGGGCCCTGTAATTTACGTGTATGCAAATTACTTTTGGATCTTATTTGATTGTAATATATTTTTAAGATGTTTATTTTTTTTCCGACAGAGAGAAAGAAAATTATTTTAATATTATATGTGAAATAAATTAATTTAATTATTGATGAATTGTATTGAATGTAAAATAATGTTGGTTTTTTTATTGAAATATGTGTATGATGTAAAATAAAATTAATTGTTAAGATTGAGATTTATATAAAATATGAAATAATATTGATTTTTAATATTTAAATTTATATACGAATAAAAATAAATATAAAATATTAATAAAAATGTATATATATTTTAAAAAATTTAATATGTGTTATTTTTTCATTAAAACAAAATTGGCCTTGAATGCTAGTACTTATGCGTAGTGGTGAGATTTTGACTCGAAGATTGATAGTCACTCGATGTTCTGATAGATATTTAGCTCGAATTGAGCTCGGCTCGAATTATTGAGCTGAGCTATGAGTTAAGGTCGGATTGGATTGAATTGGCTAGATCTTTATTTTTTAAAAATTATTAATAATATATTCAATTATTTATTGTAATTATTTATTATTTTTATAAAAGTATGATTTAATTACTATTAGGATATCTGTTAAGTAATCTAGTAGGTATAATTAATTTAATTTAAAATTCTAATAAAATTATTTTTTTTTAAAAAAATTTTACTTCATGAAGAGTTTGAGTTGACTTGATCAAGGCTCGAGTTTACTAGAAATTGAAATGAGCTAGTTCGAACTCGAATTGAATTGATACGAGCTGAGTTTGAGCTATGCCTAGCTCGGCTTGAACTTAGATCGTTCTCACCCCTACTTATATAGTTGGCCAAGAAGTTGGGAGAAATTACGCCAAGTGCCATTAGTAAATGGCAATGCAGCATCAGATTAGGCAAGTAATATAGTTTTAATTTGTGTCATATTATATAAATATATATATATATATATATATATATATATAAATTGTGAAGTAAAATATAGATTAGATCATTATTTGAAGTTGTGAAGTGTAGTTATTTGTTTTTAATTAAGGTTTTGCTTGCACTTTTTTTTTTATCAAATTCACATAAGATAGTAGTACTTCCGCTCTAATTATTATCATAAAAAAAATGGAAAAACTCCAATCAAAAACTAAAAATATAAAATTGTTTTGTCATTGACAGGATTTTTAATTCAAACAATTATACATGTCGTTAACAATTAAATTTTTATGCATGCATATCTTTTTGTATTTTATTTGTAATCATTCACCTTTTATATACATTTATGTACGTTTTAATTACATTATATCGAATATAATATATGTTTGATTACCAAAGAAATGAATGCCTGATCGGTGAGCCAATCATCAATAAAAAACGTATAAATATTTAAAAAATTTTGGGTAAATTACATACATATCTTTAAATTTAAAATTTAATAAAGCATAAATCTACATTATAATATTGTGATTCTTGAATTTTAATAAATTATTAAATGAGTTTTTTTAATTTTTTTATTATTAAATTTTTTTTAAAATTATTATTATACTCCTCCCCTCTCTCTTCTTCGAGAGGGGATTCGGAGGAGAGAGAGGAAGAGGGGTATAATAATAATTTTTAAAAATTTAATAATAATAAAAAATTTATTTAATAATTTATTAAAATTTGAGAATTTTAATATTATAATTTTAAAAATATAAATATATTATTAAGCATTGAACTTAAAGACTTACATGTAATTTACCTAAAGGTTTTATTAGAATGACGTTGATATGATATTATCTTATTATTAAATGCATCATTTCTTCTTGTTTTCAGTAAAATCCATGGCGCCAAGAAAAATCCAACAAGATCTAGTCGACAGAGATCCTAACGCGATTTTGACCGAGAAAATTTGCAGGAGATTTCTCGTTTCTAGGGTTTTGATCGAGTTTGCATTTTGCACTCGTCTTACGGCTTGTTGAACAAACTTTTGCTCCGATCCTGAGAATTGTCGATTTCTTGCGTGGAGATTCGAATTTCTCCTTGGCGGATGCCGGTTTGGCATTCATGGATCACGCCGCCCCGACCTCGCCGCCGGCCACCAGCGGCGGATGCGACTGCGGCTGCCCTAGCTGCTGCTCGCCGGGGTCCTTCTCCCCTACCGTCCGACGATCCGTGAAGCGGAAGGCTGAGTATCCCGGCCGCGACGCGCCGGTGGCGGGATTCGCGCGAGTGGAGGTGGAGAACGAGGTGGCCGCTCTGAGGCAGACGGTGGCGAGCCAGCAGGTGACGATTCGGGATCTGTCGGAGGAGCTCGAGGAGGAGAGGAACTCGGCGGCGACGGCGGCGAGCGAGACGATGTCGATGATTCTCCGCCTCCAGCGTGAGAAGGCTGAGGTCCAGATGGAGGCCCGCCAGTTCCGCCGCTTCGCTGAGGAGAAGATGGCTCACGATGGCCGGGAGATCGCCGCCCTCGAGGACCTTCTCTTCGAGCGCGACCAGGCCGTTGAAAACCTAACCTGCCAGATCCGCTCGTACAAGCACCGACTCCTCAGTCTCGGCTTCTACGTCGCCGACGAGTTGGATTTCCCGCCGGTCGGGGGATATCCTTCTCTATATTGCAACGCCGATTCCCGCGGCGAGGAAGCCACCGATCTCCACAGCCTCGAGCAGAGGATATACGAGCTGGAAAGGACTCCCACCAGTACCCACGCCAAGGTTCTTCCGCAGGAGTCGTCCTCATTTGACGATGAAAACGCAGGAGGCGAGGGAGAAGATGATGATGAGACCGATAGGGTCTACACTATTGATGCGATTCATGGGGTATCATCCAGCAATGGTTGGGTGAAAGAGGAGTTGAAGGTGGAAAATGGTGAAAAGGTTGAATCTTGTAAGGAAGGAGATGAGGGTGACATCAAGAAGCTTTACATGAGATTGCAGGCTCTGGAGGCAGACAGGGAGTCGATGAGGGAGGCAATCATCTCTATGAGGACGGAGAAGGCGCAGCTCATGCTTCTCAGGGATATCGCTCAGGAGCTCTGCAAGGAGAAACCAGAGAGGAGAGTTGTGAAGAAAAAACTGCATTTTGGTGTGGGTTTCTTGTTTGTTTCTTTTATCAAGGTAAGATTTGGCCTCTTCCATTGCCTATCACTATCATATATAGCATTGTTCATATAATGCCTCGTTTAGTTGGAGTAGATTTTAGGGAGATTTTAATTTTTTTTAAATAAAAAGAGAAAATTATTTTAATGTTATGATGTAAAATAAAATAATTTTATTATTAAGAATTATGATAAATATGAAATAAAATTAAATTTTTTTTATTGAAGTATGTATATGATATCAAATAAAATTAAGTTTTAAGATTAAAATTTATGTGGGATGTGAAATAGAATTGATTTTTAATATTTAACTTTGTATTTAATGTAAAATAAATATAAAATATTGATGAGAATATTTTTGGAGAAGTTTGAAGGTTTTTTAGGCTCGAATCGAATGAGGCTTACTCTCTTTTTGTTTATTGCTCTTGTTGAATGCAACTTGTAGTGTTACTGTTAACATTTTCCATAAGTTTTTCTTTTTTTAAGCTACCCCTTCTAGTTTATGTTCATTTTACATATATATCTGCTTGCCTCAGTATAATTGTGTGCGACTAAATCTGCTATGTTTATCAAATTGCAACCTGAACATGACGCTAATAGTAATTGGGTCCAGAACTAATAATATTTTGATCAGGTTTGCGTCGCTATCTGATCATACATTGCCATCCATACTAAGCTTGTCTGCGCATTTCAACAAAACGCACCATATATAATGAGAGCAAATTATTTCTGAAGATGTAGAGATTTGCTAAGTGTAAGTTAAAACAGCATGCAGAAAAAAAATTCAAAATTACAGTTAATTCCTCATGTTGTCATAAATAGTTTGTTAAGCTGACTCTAATAAATTGATGCTTAAGTTGTTGGCTTGAGATGTGCCAGGTATATCTCATATTGTATTTATTTCTATTATCACCCAGCTTTCAAGTTTTTTTTTTTTTTTTTATACTTCATTTCTTTCATTTAGGAGGCTTGGATAATACTGTTTTTCTTTTTGAACAAATATTGACTTCATATTACTCTATCTCTCAAGGCTCCTTTTTTATTTTCTCTTCCATTTCCTTCATCCTGGTGGCTATATTATAATATTTTGTTTTTGAACAAACATATTTTTGTCAAAAAATCTTGTACTAGATAGATGATATATTAGTTAGTTTTCATTAGAAGATGCATCAAATACTCTTTCTTATGTCAGTTTCTTTTGTCCTTGAAATATGATCAATTTTATTGTCATTTTTATGTAAAATGTTTTATTCATAACCAAATACCAATGTAACTACTAGATATGTATTATGTATTTACCTTTGTTAGCAAATTTAGCAAGTAATTCAAAAACTTGAATCCAGGACAATATTTTTTGGATCTTGAACAGAATGTGTCCAAGTTTAATTTTGCACTTCATCTTTATTATGTATATGAAATCACAAGACTTGGTGTTTAACTAGAATTATCATAATATTGATTCTTTACGTTTTGTGATAAGGCAGATATATTGTATTACTTCATTCATTTACTTCTTTAACATATTTTTCTTTGTTTTTTTCCATCCAGTGGGCAATGCCATTCCTATTCTGGAGAAAGAAAGCATCTCGTAGCAGGTAATCAGATAGACGAAGCAGCAGGTCACATCCCAACTCCTGCCTATTTTCTTGAGGTTTTATTTGAATTGCACCTTAAACATTTGAATTTACATATTTTGCACCCGAAACTCAAATATTATGTTGTGCGCATCTTAAACAAGTGCATATTAAGTTATGGACACTTCAATTAAAAATCAACTTAAATTGGAATGAAATCTAACCATCCATACAAGTAAATTGAGTTAGTTTAAATGAAATTTGGCCATCCATTTTTTACCATTTTGAGTTTTTAATAAACGAAAAGGGAAGAAGAGTTATAAGTTATCTTCCTCTTCTCCGGCCAGGTGCATTGTGGTTTTTAGCACTCAAGCTTTTGGTTGCATGTAAGCGCCATGCTAGGGGTACCATGTGAAGGATGGCCACAGTATGAAGATTATGATGATGTAGTGAACAATTTTGGCAGGGTGAGCAAAGTTTTCAAGAGTTGAGTGATCCATTCGGTGGTGTGAGCAACGGTTCTGTCGCCTTTAGGGTTCTAGTTGGCCAATGTGCATGCATGTGTTTCGTTTTTTTTTTTTTTTGACGTGGCAGATATGCTATTTTGAGAAATTGTTAGTGCAATCATTTTTCCCTGAGATTTCAACGCCAATTAATCAAGGTGTGCAAAGTGTAATATGTACTTGTTTAAAGTGTTACGCAACATTTTAGTTTCTGTGGTAAAATATTTAAATTCGTAAGTTTGAGGTGAGTGATGTAAATCTTAGTATTTTGTTTGCTTGCAACTAAACCTCTATATTATGGTGGAATTGTTAGGTATACATTCGGGTTGTCAAGCAGCAATGTTGGATTACTGCATATTCTAGACAGATCATATGAGGTAAAGCAGTGGAGATGTATAATGAGAACAAACATGGGAAGGAAAAGGCAACACAGCATTTAATGCCTATTCTTTGTTTGCTTTTATTAATTTAACCTTGAACATCGCAATTCTTCTCATTCCATTTCGAAATTATGATGGTGTGGTTCGAAATTATGATGGTGTAGTTCAAACTTGGGACATCCTGGTATCCAAGCGGGCAAGTTCTTATCCCATTGGGCTAGGCAAATACCACAACTATTTCTTATTTGCTTGCTTTACTTTTGACAAGAGTGCAAAATTTGGGATTTTCTTGAGCTTTTGGGAGAATTTTCTATTTTGGGGGCCTATTTTGCAATAGTGGTTGTTTGTCAGTTGGAAAAGATGAAGCGAACTTGCTTTTAAGGTCTGTACATTGTGATTTGTTACATCAAGGGAATATAGTTTGTGAGACAATTGTTACATTTTAGAATTTTGGTTTTGCGATTTTTTCATGCCTATTATTGTAAAATTATTTTTTTGTGTATGAGAGAATTTTCATTACACTTTTTTTTTTTTAATTTTATCTTGATATTATAATTTCTTTCATCCCATTTGAAATTATGGTGATAATATAATTTGAATCTAAGACTTCTTAATTCTCAGCCAAGTTCTTTCATCAATGGGCTAGAACACCATTTTATTATATACTTTTTAAATAAATAAATCTCATGTTTTGCTAAGTTTTGATATCCACCTAGATAGTTGTGTCCACTTTTAACTAATCATAAGATAGAAAGCATTTGCTTATTTTTAATCTAAAGTTACATATATGAAATATTAAATTCTATTATATATATAGATATATATGAATTATTTGAATGTATAAGAAACAATTTCTCATTTAAATTAACTACAAAATTAGTATTTTTAATAAATATTCACTATATCATTTATTTCTATAACATATACACATCTATACTTGAAAATATAAATGAGTACATACACACGATGAAATACATATGAATACAAAAATAAGAAGAAAAAAATTCTGGTTGTTAGTTTTTGAAACATCCAATTTGATTCACCGTTTAAGGATTTTATTTTATTTTTTTCATGTTTCTTATTAGTAATAAGATTTATTTTTTTTTAAGATAGTAACATTTTTCTTGTTGATGATATCAAATATAGATTATGATAAAACATAAGCTATGAAAGTAATAGAACTAATGTTGTGTGTGTACGTTTAATGTATGTGGCATGTAAGAGAAGAAAGAGTGACACATAATAAATATGTATGAAATATTGTGAAATAGATTATCAAAAGAGAAAATAAATCTACTGCATATTTATTTGCAACAGTAGGTTGAGCCTTGCAATAATTTGTCATACTGAGCTTGACATTTATAAGAAAATCCTCCAAATTTAGTGAGGCATAATTTCCTACATGAGTAACCTTTTCCTAAAGGATAGAGAAGGTAGGGTGAAACAAGTAACATAAATATTGGGTTCTGACAAGCCGCTCTTATTAGATTCTAACATATAAAAGAGAACTCAATAATAAGTCCTACGATCTCAAAGCGATAATGAGGGCAGATCATCAAATTGAAAAGCATGTCGTCAAAGTTTCATGTAATCTCTCACATCTTTTTTGTAAGTTTAGGTAGGAATAAATGGTGACAGAAGTTACTGTGAAAAATTACTCATTATGAGCGAATAGGGAAACCAAGAAAGAGAATCAAAAAGGGCATCTGTCATGCCCGTGGCTGAAGAGGATGGGGAGTATTCTCCTGGTGATGTTCAAAGAAAGAGAAAATACTGGTATAGAGTGCGACTCCTGATAAGCTTCTACGCTGAATAATGAGTGATGAGAGAACCACAGGAATGAATCGTCCCACATCGAAAAGGGAGGGAGATCCTGAATTGTATAAGTAGATAATGTAATCTCAAATAATAGAGACGTCTTTTGGGGCAAATTCGTGAAACTAATGATGAAAAACTTCATCGTTAAACGTGTTTGAGCTGGAGTAACACTAGAATGAGTGACCTCCTGAGAAGTGCTCAAGTCACGCAATTTTTCTAAAGTCAAAGCGAACAATACCTCTACATTGGGATTATGGGATGTTACAGCATCCATCGAAGATAAAAGGACTCGCGATAAAGAGGCTCATCAAAAGTCAACAAGGTAGGGAAGTTGAAATTGTTTTGTCAAAGAAATCAAACGTTTTATTGATTTCAAGTTGACTGGCTCAAATAAGAAATATTACAATTCCAATGGCAACAAAAACAAGTTACAGCACTACCTATTTCCAATCAAAATATCCACATTATAGAGTTTCACAAATGCAAAAAATTGCCTTTTCTCCTTCCCAAAGAACAGATGTCAGCCAGCAGATATCAAGGGAACTCACATTTGATTGACATAAGCTGTGTAAGAACCTTTGCAAAACGTGAGGCGCCTCAAGTATGCCGATCGGAGGCAAGGAGACAGAGCAGCTTCTGGAAGACCCAACACATCACCACTCTCCAATGGCGGCTGCAGTTTCTCCAGATTTCCGAGCAGATCAGTTTTCTTACAGAATGATTCAAGGGCGATGTTCAGCCCAATCGAAGATGGTTCTGTAGTGAAGCTGCAGATGCACAAAAACATAATCAATCAATCATCATCATATGCAGAGATATTACAATATAGGATAAGTAATTACATACCACTAATATATATATATACTTATATATATCTTACATATATATATATGATACATGCATCTCTGATCTTGTTATTTGCATATAAGCTACCCAGTTGTAAATACAACATAAAAATCACACTTGCTATACTCCGGATTTCATTAGTTAGTTTAATACTTAACTAAGTTAAGCTGAAGTTAATCTATCAATTAGGATGGCATTATTGTTGTATTTAAAACCTTATCATGATACATGTGTGTACAACATGATATCAAGGTGATATTTTGGTTGTATTTATTTACTATTTTGCAACATGTTAAATCCCTGGTTATAAACTGGCCTAAGGGCCTGCTTGCATTTAGAAAAAAAATACCATTTTGGAAGTTTTTTGGCTTTATCTTAAGGGGTAATTCCACTTAGGCCTCTGAGGTTTGTTTACTTGGCCATAAAGGTCCACAAATCTCAAAACATACCATTCAGTTCAACAAAAAATATTAAACGGGACATCATGGTCCCTCCGTGACCGAATCTGTTATGTATTATAAAAATTGACAAAAATACCCTTCATTAATCTATTAATTTTAAAAATGTCATCATGTTCCTGAGGCCGTGTGCGGCGACCGCCTGCTAGCAAGGCCATGGAAGCCCTGCGCGCGAGGCGGCTCGCTAAGGCAGCCCGCACACAGACGCCGGAGCGCAAGATCGCCCGCAGGCNTGCGAACGCCCGACGCGCGGACGCCGAGCACGTGAAAGTTCGCGCTCAGGGACGCACGCAAACGCCCGGCGCGCGGCTGCCGCTGGAGAGGGAGGTGGCACGCTGTTGGCTGCCTGCGAGCAAACGCCGATAGCCCGCGCTGGCACATGGACGCTGGCTCTTGAGGCGGCGAGCAGGCGACCTGTGCGGGGACGCCCTACGCGCGAGGGGTAAAATCGTAATTGAAAAAATATTTATTTTAATTTAATTTTATTTTAAACAAAAAACGTTATGTTGGACCTGGTTGGAAGCTTTTAAAAAATAACTAGGGCCCTAGTGATCTATATAGTAATTATTGTGTACCTGAATGGCATGTTTTAAAATTTGTGAATCTTTATGATCAAGCAAATCTCAGGAGCGTAAGTGAAATTACCCCTTATTTTAAATATACGTATAATGAAAAATGAAGCTAGTTGTGTTAAAAATTCTGTAAAATGTGGAATAAAGTTGATTAATATTTTGAGAATTGTGTAGAAAGTGATATAAACTAAAATTCTTTCATGTTGGCATTTATGTAAAATGAAATAAAAATTATTTTTTTAATATATGAAAACTTTTGCCATGACATTTAGCATTTAGCTCAAGAATAATTTTATATTTTTACATGTCCCTCGCATGTAAGCTAATTTGCTTCACGGCATGGATTAAATAAAAGATGAATTTTTTTAAAGAAAAACTAAGATAATTGGGATCACAAAAGGCTCAAACTTTAGACCTCTGGCTCTGATGTTAAATCTTTAGTTACCAACTGACTTAAAAGATCAAAGTCATAGGCTATGGCCTAGGATTAATGTTATGTTATTACCTAAAAGATAAGTAGATAACAAAATTATGACAAAATAGTTACTGAATATTTTAATTACCAGCAGAAAGTAATGAGGGTGAATTTTGTTGTACTTAAAATTTTTTGGCATAAATGTAAATATTTTGAGAGATTTACATAGAGGACATCTTAATTATAAAAATTATGTGTTTCACCATCAGAGATGAAATATTAAATATATTATACCAAAATTTTAAAAAATTACATATTTCACATAGTTTTCTCGAAAGAAATTATAAATTAAATTACTGATCCATTTTCATAGATCTTATTCTATTGTGTATGGTTTACAAGTCCATAATAAGAGGCTTTCATTTCACTAGATTAAGTTTATAGTAAATTTATATATAGCTAATGTATAAAACAAACGGCTTATGTAGTATTAAAATTTAAAGTTTAAAATTTAACCTTTAAACTCTGTTTGTTTGGCAGTTACAATTTAACCTAGTTTAATTTTAAACTGGCATACCACATCACACATAAAATTTAATATTAAAAATTAACTTTATTTGACATCCTACACACATTACTAAAATAATAACTAACTTATATCACATCCCTCACATATTCCAACATAATAACTAACTTTATATTACACCCCTCACATATCCCAACATAATAACTAACTTTATTTCACATCATTCATAACTTTCAATAAAAAAGTATCTCTATCCAAATTTAATTTTAACCTTGTTAAACTTAACCTTGCAAACAAACAGATTTTTAATATTTTAGTGTAATATACATAATATTTTATTTTTGATGGTGAAACATGTAATTTTTTATAGTTAAGGTATCTTTTATGTAAATGCTCTAAATATTTTATTAGAGCCTGTAATGTGCAAATTACATAATTTTTTGTGATATTAGTTTTCCTAATATATGTATCACTTTTATAAGGTGAAAAGAATACCATACAATGATTCAAAGGTCCTGCCATCCTGGCTCATTGCTGCACAGAGCCTGCATATTACCCATGGAGGTAAGATTGTCTCCTTTATTTCTAAGCTGTAACATATAGGGCTATTGGAAAGGCTGAAAGCAGCATTTGCATCATCTGTGTCAGACCCACTGGAAGATGGAATAACTGCATCAGCTCTTTTCATCTCCTTGCATTTCAACTAAAAGAGAATGTGAAGAACAATTAGACGTTAGAGTTAGGTACTGGATGAAGCAAGCATTAAGTTGAAGAGGGAAAAACCATAAACTTTCAAGTGGAACAGAAAGAAGTAAGTAGAAATAAGCTTAGTCTAAAGACAAATTAAAAAAAAAAATTTGCATACTCAAGAATTAAGACATGCAAGCCAAACAAGGAGAGGGTTGGGAATAGCACCCATTGAGGATAAAACGATGGAATGGCATTCAAGGTAGTTTGTCCATTTCCTTTGTTGGCTAAGCACATTGAAGGTGAGATTTTGTGATAAATGTATCTTGTGAAAGATATAGTACTAGTAGATGAGATTCATGACAAATTAACCAAGAGTTGAAATCCAAGAGAAGCACCTCAGAAGCAAAGGGTATCAAGCTGTTTAGAAATAAGACAAGCACGAGCATTGTAGGTTTGGGGTCCTATGGAAAGAACTGTGAGATTGGATGAGATTAGTCCCACCATGCGCTAACTTCAAATAGCTCAAGTCAACTAGTTCACATTGATTGAGGTGGAAAGGGTATCAAATTGATTGGCTAAGATCAATTAGCTCACATTAATTTAAAAAACTCAGGTCAACTAATTCACATTGATGCACATGCATTGTAAGTTTGGGATCCTGAAGAAGAACTGGCAATTCTAAGAGATTGGATGAGACTGGTCACATCATGTGATAACCTCAAATAGCTCAGGTCAGTTAATTTACATTGCTTGACCTGGAAAAGGCATCAAATTGATTAGCTAAGGTTAATTAATTCCCATTGATATAACTGGAAAGGGATGATTAACTCAGGTCAATTAGTCAATTAGTGCAAACTTAGGTCAGTTCACATTGATAAATGCTTTTCACGAATGGTATAATTCTAGTGGATGAGACTGAAGAAAAAGTAAATTGAAGGTTGAAATTTTAAAGAAGCACTTCAGAAACAAAAGTACCAATTGATTAGAAACAATAAAAGCACATGAATTGCAAGATTGGGGTTCTGAAGAAACAATTGACAATAATACTACGAAACTGGATGGGGAAATAGTTACACAATGTGGTAGCTTCATATGGTTCTAGTAGATGAAAACCATGACTTAGTTAATTAGAGGTTGAAATCTTATAAAAGCACCTTAGAAGCAAAGATTATCAAATTGATTATAAATAAGACAAACAGATGCATTGTAAGCTTGGGATCCTGAAGAAAACATTGACAATGATGTCGGAATAGTTGAGACAGTAGTCACTTCATGTCAGAATTTCAAATAGCTTAGGCAAGTTAATTCATAGAAACATAAGAACAAAGAAGAACATTAGTACTATCGTTGTTGGTCATGTCCATCTCAACCTCTAAATTCCATAAACATAAATGCAAGAGGATACAAGTCATGATGGTAACGAGATAGACAGGAAGTTAAAAAATGACTTGGTATATTGTCAAGAGGCCTGACCTTAACTCAATTGTGCTAAAAAAAAGCATTGCTTTTAATAGAGCTTTACAAAGAAGAGAAATCCAAGTCGTTGGTCCCAACTAGTTTACATTAAGGCTTGTGCATGTTTTATCGCTATTATTGTTGTTGTGTTATTCTTGTTCTCATCTCTTATGTAGCACTATAGTAGGATAGAAACTATGAAAAATGATTAAAAAAACTCAGCCCCAAATAATTGGAATAAAGTTCTAATGATGGCAATGACTAAAAAGGTACATGCATCATGTTAGATCTTGATCGCACCAGCATATATTAATGATTGAATTAACCTTTAGCAAAATCCCAAAGACTAAATAAATGAATTGAACTTCCTCAAAATTACAGCAAAACAGAATTTTGTTATATTTATGTCTCATAGGTAGTTCTAAAATCAATTGAAGACACAGCCTTAAGTATAATAGCTAAAAAACGTTACCACTGGGGTGCAAAGAGAAGCATTAAGGAATGGCACAGGCGCATAGAGTGATGGAACATCTGCACCACTTAAAGAATTCAGTAAAGACCTGAAATAGTGTATAACAAGAACAGAGTCAAATACAATAGCAAGCATTCAAATTCATCAGTTTTCAACATAAATGTGTCATGTAAAGCAAAGGAAGATGGTGGAATGCTAGTTCGTTGTCTCTTCACTTATAGCTGCAACAAAAAAAAAGAATAACCAATCACATATACCTGACAACCCACCACTACTTTCATCCATTATGGAGATCATTGGGAAGCTAATAGGTATTAATTTAAATAAAAACGAGGAGAATAAGACCTCAAAGAGTGGGAACATCATTGTGGAACCAGACACATTGAGAACTTTACTGAAGTTATAGACATTAATTTACACAAAAATAAGGAGAAAAAGGCCACCAAGAGTGGAACCAGACACATTGTGAGCTTTACGGAAGTTTACATTCAATCCCAAGCATTTTGGAAATGAGTTTTAAGTGCAGCCATGTATAAATTTTGTCTTTATTCCAACTTTTTGCCACTTAAGGTAAAGAACTCAAATTATTTTTTACTTGCTACAAGCTTCCAAAAGGAAAATAAAAAGCCCTAAGACAAGATCAACATTGCAGCAAAAGCGTATACACATTTTGCCCAAAAACAAAATAGCAGAATCCATCAATATTAACCACAGAATTCAACCAATTTAGTCTTTCTTATTCAACATACCATTAACTCTTTCTTATTTTACATTTTGTAATTTGAACTACGTGAACAGCGATTTTCTGATAAAGGCATAATAATCTAAGGAATGTAATCTTTAGGAAAAATACTTTTTAAATTGCATAATATTATAAACATAAAACTATAGAACTTACGGCTGCCTAAAATGCAACATAGACTACAGATGGTTATGGAGGGACTAAGTGGATGTATAAAATACCAATGTATTTTGTAAAAGTTAGAATTTGGACTTCACATAAATAAGTTACATAACCAATTTTCAGTAATTACTAATTAGTAAAAACAAAATGATCTATGTTTTTTTTGGGAATAGAAAACAAAAACAAAATGACAAGCAGCATTTTCAATAACTAAGCATATTGCTATAACATAAATCTAATCTATAAGTACATCTCAAAAAAAAAAATCTGATCTATAAGTAGCAAATATCATTATTATCATCTATAATTGTTACAATATGAAAGTCTACCAAAATTATCCCTATAATCTTATGTTACAACTGAAAATTGATTCTTTTCAGCAATTATTGCTAAGCGCTAAAATAGGAATAAAAATTGATTTTAAATATGTAAAGCCATATTCTCATTGCTTTCATTGTAAAGTACAGTTTAGCAAATTTGCTTTCTTGCTATATTCAAGACACTTATTTGATATGATCAAACACCTACATAAACATTTTGCCAAAACATAATCTCTTTATCAAATCTAGATTACCTATAATTTAAGAGGAAGTCGTATAAACCATGGACACTTTGGTTTGCACTACACATCAGGAGCGATTGTGGGGTATTGTCCACAACAGATACAGAATCATGATGAAAGGTCTGCAAAATACAATAATTAAGCAATAAGCACCTACAAAACTGTTGGTGAAAATTCTAGAATGCACGACAGAAATGACAGCTAATTGATCAACACCTGCCCCAAATTTCGCTTTTCAATCTCTGATAGTTCAACCAACTCAGCCACAGTAGCTTGTTCCACTTCAACTTGACAAAGAGGCATGGAAAAACAAACTTCCTATTTAAAATTATGAAAAGCAAGTTGTAAACATTGAAAGAGTAAAGTAAAAGAAAGATTGATAATGTGGGCTCCAGATATTAATAAGTTCAGAACTATATACTACCAGCTCACGGCCACATAGTTTATTTCATAACGGCGTTTCATTTATGCAATGAAATAAATTGAAATTAATAATCTTAATTTAACTCAACGAAACTGTAGATTTAAAGGAGTATAAAGAAAAAGACTTGTGATTTACCCTTCAATATTCCTATATGGTGGCAACAAGACATAGCATTTGAGATTCATGCTCTTTAGATGAAGAGATAAACCTTGATTTCCCTTTCCAAAAGGGTAACCACAACAAAGCCAAATACAACTAAGTTGCAGGTAAGGTAGAAAATGAGTCAAGTTCGAGCAAGCTGACTTCATTTCGAGTCTTTTCAAGTTCAAGTCAAATTTGCTTTGAGTTGAGCTACAGTTATTTGAGTTCGAGTCAAGTGATCAGCCTTTTGTAGCAAATAAAAATGCATTACAAGTATTACAACTGTCATGTATCATAATGTTACTAAAACTTAAAAGTGTAAAACACTTAAAAACTTAAAGTTTTCATAAACTACAAAACCAAATTATTCAAGGGCCATCTCAAAACTTACCAACGGCTATGTTGATATTCTTGCATACAGAAATAAACTCCTACTTGGCTTCCGTCATTTTAAGGATAAGACGTGCCATAAGTATCTCTTAGGTATAACAAAAAAACAAACTTACATGCTTTCTAAGTAAGGATCTCAGACCATGCGTAGACCGTGAAAGGAAAGCATTACATGATTGTCTCTTTTGCAAAGATTTATTGCGAATGAATAATATGACGAATTGTGAGGCATAAACTGCAAATGTCACAAAAAGCAACGAAAAGATTAGGATAAACAAGGCATCAACATAAAAGAGTGCCACAAAAATGCAACAGTAAGTCGAAAATTAAATTGATGAGGCAACAAATAAGTATTACACATTTCCAAATAAGCATAACACAAGAGAAATCAATTATCAATGAGTTAAAACATTAAAATGGGTCATAATCTATAAAACTGTAACTAGATTTGTCAACACATAAATCCCAAGTTACAACTTGCAAGTCAAGTTGTCAGAGAAGAGAAAGTAATGTCAATGTTCTCCAACAAATTCTCTTGTGTTTGTAGGTTATCCTGACACAAAAACACAAAATACCGACAACCTATCTGATGTGTACAAGCTTGAACTATAACATCTATCCGAAAGCTCTCGAGTGCAATGCCACCCTCCATTTTTGCATGACCCCTTCCCCACAATGCTCAAAGGAAATGAGAATTTAAATTCCAGTTATAGCATGACATGAAGTTATACATTGAGAACATACATCTTAAATCATTAAAAAGTTAAGGCCTTGCTATCACCAACTAAAGGCTTGTATACGTGAAGTAATATTTACATGCTAATGTACATGAAGTACGAGCATATTTCTTTTAAAGAGAAGCTTCCCAAACCATGCAAAACCAACATCAGAAGCAACTTTAATTCAACTTAATTCTGGTCATTCAAAAAATGTGCCAGCTTTTTGAAAGTTTACCAAAATCAGATATATTTGCTCTAGAACAGGATCTAAAATCCCTTGCTTAACTAAGAAAAGCATTTAGCTAAGAATAATCTATAAAAAAATGAAACCTATATCCAGACTGGAAAGTTGACCACTTAATCACATGCTTAAAAAGACTATTATCTTAAAATAGCTATTCAGATGTGAAGAATCCACCAATAAAATTGATATTCCATTGGTAAGAGAATCCTCCAATGCGTAACATAGGAGATGAATATAGTACGTAAATTAGTGAACAATTAAATAACAAATAAAGAAATAGATATGGGACTCTCCAACATATAACAATGGAGGTTGATACAAAATGTAAACTAGAAAATAAGAAAAACATTTGGAGAATATAGCAGCTAAATTCATGATTATTAATAACAAAAATTATACAAAATTCGATGACATAAATGAAAAAAGATTTCAATTTTGGCTTAAGTGGATATCACATATGTATCAATAATATATTTGGCTTGAATGAGGTAACATGAAAAAATCTTCAAGTATTGCCCAAAGGGCAAATAATACGAGTAATATAAAGTCAAATAAATCATGAAATGCAATTCAGCTAAACATAGGGTAAGTTTTCCAATATTAATACATGGTAAGCTACCTGTTACACAAAAACGAGCTAATATTAATACATGGTAAGCTACCTGTTACACAAAAGCGAGCATGAGCACACCCTAAAACATAAACTAATCATAAAATTAAGCCAATGAATAGGGACAGAAAAAACAACATAACCAATAGTAACATATTCATTATCCTTGAAGTCCACAAGTATCTTCAAATATACAATTTTGCATACCATAAAACATGTTACAAATGCTCTTCCTAAACATGTAGTATAGGTCTCGAAACGAATCCTCCCAATCATGCTGCCTTTTTAGTAGAAAATCCTTTTCTACATTGCAAAAGCATTAAGATTACATTACAGTAGTTTTAAACATCATAAAAGAAGATAATTCTTGTGGAATGAAGTGACAAACCTCCTTTTGTAGCGGATAAAGTTATTGCAGTTATAATGGAGGTGGGAAAAGAAGATTGGGGAAACACCCAAGATTTTAAAGCCTTAGAATACATAACATCGGTATTTATGCAGGAAGACTGTTGATCCAAATTAAGAATATGTTTAGAAGTGCATTGGTCAATGTCAAAGAAAGCAGGAGTTGCATTTAACCTCTGGCACCTAAAAATAGAATAATAGTTATGTGGAAAAGGCATCACGACTTCCATGCAAAAGTAACTTTAAAAAAAATCACATGTGCAAAAGTTTCATAACAAAACATAAAACAATAACAACAACAACAACAACAACCAAGCCTTAATCCCACTAGGTGGGGTCGGCTACATGAATCCTTTGTTTCCATTGCGCTCTATCAGTTACCAAATTCTTATCTAAGTTTAAGTAATTAAGATCACTCCTTATAGTTTCTTGCCATGTCTTCTTTGGTCTCCCTCTTCCTCTTTGTACATGGGCAAAATCCAATAACTCAATTTTTCTAACTGGAGCTTCAATTGGCCTACGATTTAGATGTCCAAACCATCGAAGCCGACTTTCTCTAAGTTTATCCTCAATTGGTGCAACACCAACTTTCTTTCGGATATACTCATTTCTCATTCTATCCTTTCGTGTATATCCACACATCCATCTTAACATTCTCATTTCTGCAACATTTATTTTATTTATATGTTTCTTCTTTGCAGACCAGCATTCAGCACCATATATCATCGCTGGTCTTATTACAGTTTTATAAAATTTACCCTTAATTTTGGATGGAATTTTTCTATCGCATAACACACCAGAAGCATTTCTCCATTTTACCCAGTCTGCTTGAATCCTGCTAATAACGTCATTATCTATTTCGCCATCATTTTGTATAATTGATCCAAGGTATCTAAAGCGCTCACTCTTCTTGACAATTTGATCATCAATTGTCACATCTCCAATATAAGTATTTCTTTCTTGACTAAATGTGCACTCCATATATTCAGTTTTTGATCTACTGAGATGCAAACCTTTAGATTCTAGAGCATTCCTCCAAAGCTCTAGTTTCGCTTTAGCTCCCTCTTTAGTTTTCTCAATAAGAACAATATCATCTGCGAAGAGCATACACCAAGGCACTTCATCTTGAATATGTCCAGTCATGACTTCCATAATCAACAAAACATAAAACAATGCTAAAAGGAAATAAAAAAGAACCAATCATGCAAGATACCTAAGCAAAAAAAAATGAACTACAAACGTCTCAATTTCTAGCAAGAGTTAGATGATTGAAAATTATATGGTTAGTTACGCTACAAAATAATTAGGGAGATCATCCAAACCAAAACAAATTATGTTTAGGGTAAATAACAACTTGGTCCCTTTAGTTTTCCCTCATGTGCAATTGAATCCCTATTATTTATGAATTAAGTAAAGTTGCCCTCAAGATTGTGTAAATGAGCATCTGGCCCTTAGCCATAACAAAAAAAGCTGCACGTAAAGACAAACTAAAGGAACCCAATTGTTAATTGCTCCATTGTGATTATGGTATAATCATGTGTTTTAATGTTTGTCACCATGTTTAAGTTGGTGACTAACGAACTATTGAGTTTAATGTATGTAGACTTGATTTATTGCTAACTTAGTGTTTCACATAATAGTTAAAGTAAAAGAAGCTTAGAAAGTGACATCAAATTTAGGTCAAGGAGAATAGTATTTGAAAATGAATTTTATTATTCATTATTTTTATTTAATACAATTATTATAAGATTGTTCTTAGAGTACTAAGAGATAGTTTTGATCATAATTTGAGCATTTAGAACATCATTATAGGCCAATTAAAACATGTTTGAATCAAGTTAAATTAAGTAAATCAACTAATATATTACTTTGCAGGTCCACTATTTTCGATAATCAGCAAACAGATCAAGTTGTTCGATAGATTGATCGATTAGATGATCGATCATTTAATCGATCAAAGCAGAGTCTAAACTGTGATCATTAAGGATCTAATGGCTATTTACTTGATTGATCAAAGATAGTCCACAAGAGTTTTACTAGTCGTAAGAGACTATTTCTAAATAAATAATTGAGAGATTTTGGGATATGATGATCTTCTAAACTATTCTTTGAATCCCATCAGCTGAGAACTAATCAACTTAGTGTAAAAAATGAAACATTAATTAAGGGACAATTAGTGTGCAAATAAGAAAAGAGCAAACTTCCAAGTGCTCATCTATGTAATCCACTCTCTCCAAGTTTTTTAAGCTGCAATCCCAAGAAGGAAGGAGATTAGTTTGATTATGTATTCATTATATATTCTTATATTATCTTGGGTTTTATTCTCACTTGATTAGTAAGAAGGGCCTCTAATTGGTGATTAGAGAAGGTGCACTGACAATCCTACATACTAGGTGTGATGAGGGCCCCTTGAGTGAAGAAGGGAGGTGAAATTTATTCCTTTGATAAAGAGGATGGTGTACAGGGTTCTCCGCCTTTGACTAGAGTAATTTTATATAGTTGGATAGTTAGATTGGGTTGGAGTGGTTGTAGGCTCGAGTTGAGTTGAACCACATTATAGCTTTGCCTATTTATTTACTTGCACTTTTATAATTTATTCTACTTGTGTTTATTGTTCATATCATTGCTAACTTAATATTAAGTTGATTGTGTTACAATTGTAAATCAAAAATATATTAAAATAAATTAAAATTTTAATTAAGTGATCTATTCACCCCCCTCTAGCTTAGATCCTACACCAATTACTATTTTTGAATAGTAAAGACCCTGTTGCACATGAAAGCAAACCAAAGGACTCAAATGCTATTCACTCTTATTTTTATTTTCTTGGTTAGAAGTTCATAATTGTTTATAACTTCACATCTGGGACGATCAAAGCAATACATTTCAAGAAAGTAGAAAAAAAGGGGCTTAGGCAAAACCCTACCTGCTTCATTCAATAACTTGGCATTGAAAAGCAAATGCCTCGTAATTAAAACCATGTTTTTCTAATACATACATCAAATACCTTGGAGGAGAGAAATAAAAAATACTCAAAAGTCCAATCTTAAGAACCACTAGACAGCACCTAATCAAAACAGTTAGGCACTGTTATAAAGTTATGGGCATCATATGTTATTTTCAAACTTTGAATAATTAGGAACATTTAGAGGAAAGGCATTGGCACAACAATAGCCTCACAGTGGTCAAAGGTAATGAGTACAAATCTGGGGAACAATAACTTCTATGCAGGATCAAGATTTCATGCATCATCCTTATCCTCATAATTATCAGACCATTGTCAGGAATAGTTCTAGTTGTTGTAAATGGCATTAATCACTAAGTTTATACTTAAAGACTTCAATTATCCTCTTCCATCATCAATGTGATATCTTTATCTAACCCAATTTAGACTTCTCATGTTGATTCAATCTAGACCCCAAACTGTTCTGCCTCATATATGCCATATTTGGACCTTACCTCAAAGGTCAATTATGATAGTATGAAGGAAATGATTACACGCTAGAAACTTAATCAAGTCCAGGTATCTCCAGAGCCTTCTGAAGTAATGCTTCATATTGAGATCAACCTAAGTTGAAAATACAGGCCAAGCAAGTAACACAATCTCAATATTGGACTGAACTACAGAGTGAACACTTTCTAAACCAAAATGAAATGCCAAAACACCGTACATAAACTTTAAGCATAAAAAGGTTATGCACACCGAGTTAACGGTCAGTCAAAGGACCACTTGGGTCGAGATGAAACATGACTCAGGAGTTTTTACTTTTTTAATTTTTTGAGTTCTACATCGAACTTCAGTATTATTTGCAAAATTTGAATAAGAAATAATTTGGAATCAGCTTATCTCCAATCAAAACTGCCTCTTATTCAATAGGATGTCAGCTACAGCATAAGCAGGAATCCAAAAAAATTTAGATAATGCAATTCCTTGATTAAGTTGAGAAGCTACAAAATGATTTATAGATCAAAGTTAATCAATCCGATCGAGGATTAGAATAATTTGAAGGCACATACAGAAAATCAAGCTGGTATTACCATTTAACTGAGGAAGATGAAATCAACCGGAAGGCACTTTTTAAGGTAAAATCAAGAGGAACCTTGTTCCCTGGTACTTGAAATTCAGGAAAGAATTTAGTTGAAGAAGGATGATCATAATCCTTGATAAAAGAATCAACAGATGAACTGTGCTTAGCAGATTTATCACGAGCAACAAGTAACTTCAATGCTTTTTCCTATAAAAATAGAGAAAGCAAACATCACAAAAGGAAAAGCAGCAAACTGAACAAATAACCATAAATCATGATACTTGCCATATTAACTTTGGCAAAATCAGACGGCTTCTCATTTCCCAAGTGAATCTCAACAACATTCCTCAAGGCATTCTGACTACACTTCTCAATCCTCCTAAAACCCTGAACTTCAGTTCCCATGGCTGAAGATTCAGGGTGCTCCGATTTAGGTACATTGGCTGTGCAACTATGATAATTTACAAACACAATGTACAATTAAATCAGTAGAACAGCAATGGATACACCCCACTGTGACTACCCTAACAATTGCATGAAATGAGATACCGTGAAACTACAGTTTCATGATCAACAACAAAAGCGCATCTAGGGCTTCTTGGCATTTCATTAACAATAGTGTCCTGCTTCTGCACAAAACAAGGTTGTACATCAAGAAAACCACCAAAAAGGACATTTAACTTAAGTTGCTACTAACAACTCTATATGAAAGTTAGCCGGTCAACCTTGAATTATATGAAAAAAACTCTATATTTTGGAAAAATATACCTTAGCCTTGTCTTTCCCAAAAAGCACTTTACATCTATCAGTCGATTTCCTCACAGGATATATATCATCAACACGTGTATTAATATATCTAGGCACCTTTGCTGATTCATTTTTCTTCATTCCGTTGGTCACTCCACTGTAAGACCAAAATAAACCCATGGCCAATAAACTTACAAATTGAAAAAGAAACAACTAGATTATGGTAAGAACATGCCTTTCACAGTGTATTGCCGGATCCAATTTACGATCTGGAAGTGTTCCACCACTCCTCTTCAATTGTTCATCCTTCCATGCACAATTCCATAAAGTTAAGCATATTGAAGATTAAAATTAGTAGTTAGTTCAGTAAACCATTAGCTCAACAAGATGTTGCCACTAACATAGAGTGACAAAACTTTGAACTTGCAAGAGTATGCCATTTATCCCAAGTAACAGGCCTTAATCGTGTTGTTAAAAAGGAGGAGTAAGCATACCCTGAGTTCTGAAGGAGTTTTCCTTTTCATTTTCAAGCCAGACTGAATGCTCACAATGGGCAGAAGTATTGCGGACGAGGACAACTCCAAGACAGCTACATTAGCCATTATACTGAGCTTCTATAGCCGCATATTTCCTGCTCAACCAATAAACTGCTAATATTACGCCCCCAGATCATCGACGTAACAGAAATGCCTTCAAAGAGACAGTACGAAAGAAGAAGCCTCCAGCACTTGAGACCACAAAAGCTACACCAACAAACCCGGACATCAAATCTAAAATAAAAATGAGATGCATTTTCCTAACATGTAACTGCTATCAAGAAATGACAAAAGCGGCAAATGTATCAAGGTAGAAACGGCGGGAACAGAATCCAGATCTAGGATTACCTATAAAAGAAGACGTATTCGGATCGAAACCCCGGAATCAATTCACCGGCGGGCCCAAGCAGCGAAGAAGGGGATGAAGATCTCTTCGCCTTAGCCCTGAGCGTCCAGTTTAACCCGAGAGAGAGAGAGAGAGAGATTTGAATTCAGAATAAATAGAGTAGAATCGGATTAAGAATTTGAAGCGGATTTGGATAATTGAAGTGGCTTTAAAGTCAAATTTAGTTTGGAGAAAAAAAGGCTTCAAGTTATTTTTGAATCCATTCTTTCTTTTTTTTGTTCGGATGAAATTCAGATTAGCTTCAACTTCATTTCCCTCAAAAAACTTAAACAATCATTTTTTTTAAATAACTTAAAACAAACTCCTTGTAATCAGCATTCATGCATAAAAGGAATAATGAGATAAAATGAATGCATCTATAACATTTCAGCATTCTTCATGGTATTATTGAGTAGATGATACTCCAAAACAAGCCATAGCTCATGAATAAAAAATTAGGAACAACAGCTTTTTAAGTACTCCAGATGCACAGGATGTGAAGCTTACCAAAAGATTAGGGAAGCACTGATACTAGGGTTTCTAGGTTGTCCGTCGGGCGGAACGGTGCGAGGGCCATGGCAGCTTTGGCGGGCGAGGCTTGCATAAGGTCGAGCAAACAGAGATGGAAAAGCCGGAGAGCAGCGACGCACCGAACGAAGGAGGAGAGATGGCACTACACAGCTTTGATGAAGTTGTCTCAATGCTACCTTTTTCAGTGCTTGGATGAAGAAAATCTGAAGCCGTCTCCCCCCATGGTTTCGCCTTCAGCGTTATGAAATCGGCTTCAACCTTATAAAGCGGTTTCACTGATTTTTTGAAAAAACTCATTTTATTGGAGGTAAACTTTTTTTTTCTCAATATAAATTTTAATTATAAAAATTAATTTTATTTTACTTTTAATATAAATATAAATATTAAAATTTACATATTTTCTAATATTAAAATAATTTAAGCTCTATTTGACATAATGATTAAAATAATATTAATTTAAAAAATAATAATAATAAATAATTTTTTTAATTATTTTACATAATTTTAAAATAAAATATATATATATATATTATTTTGTTTCACATACTTAATAATTTTTAATAAAAATATCAACTTTATTTCACATGCTAGACTAAAATATCAAAATTGAATATTTTGATATAAGATGTACAATAAAATTTATATTTTTTTAGAAAATTATTAAGTATGTGAAATCTTTTTTATATTAAAATTTGTGTAGAATAATTAAAATAATATTTTTTTTATTATTAAAATAGTACTATTTTGGTACTCATGCTAAATAGGGCCTCAGATATAATAGTAATTTTAAGTTTTTTAAAAACAATATTAGAAAAACCTAATTTAAATATTAATCTTAAACTGAAATATCTCGTTGAAAGATTTTTGAAATTATAAATCTACTTTAAATTACTTCTTAATTTCAAGAACTTAAAGAATATTTATCATAAATATAAATTTAAAATAATAATTTTATAATTTTTATAATATTATATAAATACAATATCATGATAACATTAAATGAAACACCATTTTAGCTACTTAAAATAGATTTATATCAGTTAAAATGGATTCAAGTCAAGAAAATGTAAAAAAGTATATAGCTCTATGATAAAAACTAGTTTTCATAACTCTGATTAATGATAGCTTAATGCTTAATTAATTTAAATGCTTTCATCATGAAACCAAGCAAGAATAGAGGAATTCAATTCTCATGTAGTTAAAAGGTTTTAAGGCTACTTCTATTAATTCAATGAGAATAATTTTCATATTTTTTAAAATATTCTACAAAGTCTTGTTCGGATGGAAGATTTCTTCTGTTTGATTCATGCCTAAGTTGAGTAAAATTATTTTTTTAAAAAAATAAAATAGCTTATACAATTCTCAGTACTTCAACTAAACAGAAATTAATATGTTGAGTTCTCACAATCTTTATGAAGGTAGTTGTAAAACACAACTTGCAAAACCTGTTTGGCTGCTCTCAGTAATGTGTCATGCTGGTTCACAAGGATTGCTGGGCTCGTGGTGTCTGGAGTGGCTCGAAATCTGAACCAGATTAGCAATTACATCAATGCCAAAAAATTATTCCCTCAGACTATCACTCTATATCATTTCTTAGGCACTCAATAAAAGAGACATCGTGCAACCATGCGGGCCTCACGTGTTGTACCTTACGCACAACTGCGAGGAAATATTATTTTATATCATTTTCCCACCATTTCACATCACTTTTTTATCATTTTGTATCATTTTTTGTCGTATAGTATTTTTTGCTTGAAAAAAGTGAAGACAAAATAAAAATATGCTCATACAAAGCAGAAAAATACTATACAAAATTTTAAAAATTATGGATTTTTTTTGGATATTTTTGACTTTGTACTAACTTTTTTACTTTATATTCACTTTTTTTTAACTTTTTGTATAAATGCAAATCAAGCAAAAAATATTACGTAACAAAGAATTTTACGAAAAGATGAAAAAATAATGCGAAACAATAAAAAAAGTATGAAATGGCATTTCTTTATTGTTGCACGTGTGGTACAACATGCATGATCTGCATGGTTGCACGATAGTACGATACCCTCCAATCAAAAGCCTTAGAGATGGTGTGATATAATAACACGAGAAAATAATTTTTTTATTTGATGATGTACTGTATCCACATCATAGATTGACAAAATTTATTTCCTGACTTATAAATTTATTGTAAGTACACATAAGTCATGAGACTAGCTGCATGACTTATAAGATTTTTGTAAGTTGTGCAGCCAGAAGATTTATAAAATTATGGTAAATCAAGCGACTATGCTACTTATAAATTTATTGCAAGTCGTAAGATAATAAGACTTATAAAAATCTCATAAGTAAGGACTATAATTTTTTTAGGGTAAATTACAACCAGATTCCTGAATTTAAGGGTTAATAATACACAGATCGACTATAATTTTTTTTATTATTAATTTTTTTTTTAAAATTACTATTATATCCTTCCCCCTCTTTCTCAGGTTTTAAGAGAGGAGGAGAGGTATAATGGTAATTTTAAAAAATTTGTAATAATAAAAAAAATAAGAAAGGATCCATAATTTATTAAAATTCAGGGACCTTAATGTTTAATTTTAAAAACTTGGACCTGTATGTTATTAAGTTTTAATTTCAGAGACCTGATTGTAATTTACCCTTTTTTTATTTGATTTCCGTAAATTGTGTACTTACAAAATTATAATAAGTCGAGGGCCTTTGCTTAAGAACGGGTCGGGCCAAGTTTTCGGGCCTCGGTTTGACCCGACCCGTTTAAGAACGGTAGGCAGAGCCGCAGAGCCGGCTCGGCGGCCTAACAAGGGCCTTTGTCAGTTTCAGAACATGGCCGTGGGTCCCACACCACATGGCATCATTCCAAACCGGAGCCGTGGGACGGTGCCGATCAGCTGCAACGCCCAAACACGAAACATTTAATGCAGTGAACTAAAAGACACGTTTCGCAGCGTAGTGTTTGCTAGGCTGCTGTTCCCTGTTCCATCCCTTCCAACCGCCGTGAATTTTCACGGCGGAAAGTTGGAAACTTGGATGAAAGAACGACTGTGGGCACCACACGAACCCCAGGCTCCAATATCCGCCTAACGGCCCACTTTTAATTTAAATCTTATCAGCCTTTTTTTTTTTGAGTTCTTACGTAATATATATATATATAT
>JAEMOT010000398.1:129562-154032 GCA_019297695.1 Apostasia ramifera | reverse complement strand
ATATATATATATATATATATATATATATTTAGTATCACCAATTATGTGTGATTATTTAAACAAAATTAATCTTGGGGCATTTAATTAAATGATATCTTCATATTATTTAAAAAAATATTTAATTTGATTTTTTATATAAATTATTAATACATAAATAACATCTAAATATCATAATATCTAAATAATATAATATAATAATATTTGAAATTTGAATCTCATTGTATGTAAATCTAAATATTTAAGATGAGCTTAGATCTTTAATGAATTTTTCTTAAAAAAGGCTCAAATGTTTTTGACTTTTAAGTATCTCTCATATGGAATTTTAATTATTTCACTCGAGTTTAAAACTTAAAATAAATTAATTTGTTTATAGACCTTCAAATAAATTAATTTCAGTTGGTTTGAATTCAATTATATGCCCAATATGATGAATGTAATATCAAAATATTCTATTTAAGATTCAATTTATGTAAATATAAAAATAAAAATGAGGCCACAAACTAAAGAAAAGAAAAGAAAAGGAAATGAGGCCACAAACTAAGAACCTACTTCTAGTGATGGAGGGAAAGAAAGCTCAATTACCCTTTCATTAATATAGCTAACTAGTTTTAACGTTGCTATCGAAAGAACAGGCTAACAGGCTGGCGATAACAAGCCATTGACTTTTTTATAATATTTTTACCATTAGCCAGCAATACGATTGGTAGTTGTCACAAATCATTGATAGAATGATGGATCGATCGACATTTTAATTTATATATATTTTTTTTTTTTTTTGATTGCTTAATTTATATTCGTTTACAAAAAATTGATTTTACAATAAAATAAATTAAAGTACATGATATATTGGATTTTTATTTCTTTAATTACATATTTTATAAAATAAAATCTATTCAATTATAAATCTATCCCACACTTAATTGTGATTTTTCATATAACTAATATATATATATATATATATTACATTTATAAAGGTATTAATAAATAAAAAATGCAGAAAAAATACATAAAATATTATTATTAATATATGAGCAACTGACACTCAATTAATTATTTTTAAATATTACATTCCAAAACAACAAAACTCATTAGCTAAATAGAAGAATTTTTAATTTGGGGCAGTGGTGCCAAATAAACGCACCGGAGGTGACCGCATACAATACTGATTTGGGAAGACGTGAGTTGACCGGTCAGCGAACGGTGCTTTTAACGTTCAAAGAATCAGAAGCGGTCACAAAGGTAGTTAAATAATTGAACGAGGGTATTTTAGTCATAACAAATTCTATAAATCAAATTATTTTGCCATTCCCGGCGATCTTCTTAATCCTCTTCGGCGAGGTGCTCAGAGAGAGAGAGAGATGGAGAGTTCCGGATGCGAGGGCGTAATGGCGGTGGTGGCGATCTCGAGCATCGTTGCCGTCGTCGCTCTGCAATTCCACAAGCGTCTAGTCTCCGATTTCATGAAGAAGGCGGAGTCGGAGCTCGGTGAGAACTAATCGCTAGAGCTCTTGGGTTCTCTTACTCTGTTTTCCTTTACTAATTTCTCCGTCGTTCGTCGTATCGGCCTCCGCACGCCACTGCTCTCCTCTTTTCTTCCTCCTCCCTCATCGGCTTCTTTCTCTTCTTTGCTTTAGATCATTACAACCGCCCGAGGACTGTTCTCCTTTTATCTCTGTTTATCTCAGGCTGTTCCCTCGTCTGCTAGTTCAATTCCTCATCCTCCCTTTTCTCATTCCGCTTTCCCCTGTTTTTTCCTTGTTTGGGCTCCTAATTGATAAACTGGGAAACTTGGTCATGTCAAGCAAATTTATAATTTTTATTTTCTTTATCTCTGTTTTTCATTGCATGCTTCATCTGATTGTAAATTTTCATAGCTCATGACGAGTTTACCGTGATTTTTGAATCTATATATTAATGTTTGCGCCAGTTTTGTCCTTTCTCTATCAATTTTCCTGTGAGGCTCTGTTTTCCTCTGCTTTTCCAATATATTCATTCTTCTGCTTGTTCAATTCCTATGCCGCCCCTGTTCCTCTATGCAATCTCTTCCTACACCTGCATTTCCCCGTTATTCCTCAGTTCTTTGGGCGCTAGTCGACAACTTAGAAACTGGGTCCGTTTGGTACGTTTTCTTGTTCAATTCCCCTGTTTCTTTCTTCTCATTTGCTGGGATGTTCTGTTATCTCCCCTGTTGTCCAAAAAAGAGAAAAAAAAGTTCCTTTTTGTTTGGATCGGCAGGTGGGGCGAGGCTCTCACGGCCGAAGAAGAAGGTGAGGTTCGCCGCCGACGTGATCGAGCCGTCGTCGGACAACAAAGAGTACCGGAGGAGGGGACTGCGGTCCGGCCGGGCCTTGGTCGGGATCTCTATCAAGTTGTAGCTTTATCTTGCAATATTTTAAGATTAAATTCGATTGATGTAAATGGGGTGATCAGTAGGTTGGGGTTTGTTAATTTTTTTTTTCACTTTTTAATGTATAAATTAATTTTATTTCATATAATATATATATTTTAATTAAAAAAATAATTTTATCTTATATATATTTTCATGTACATATTTGGGGTGATCAGTAACTTGCAAGAAAAGTTTTTTAATGGTTTTGATTAGAAATATATTTTTTAAGATTAATTTCACCTCTAATATATACTTAAATATATATGTATATATATTTTTTAATTTCATGTTACATATTATATAAAATTTAATATTAATAATTTAATTGATTTCATATAAAAAAAATTAATGTATTTAATAAAAAAATTAATTTATTTTACACATATAATATTAATTTCAGATGTTTTAATAAAAAATAAGTTTTATTTTACTTCATATAAATATCTTAATATTAAAGTGACAAAAATTATTACTTATAGTGTGCATACTCTAATTTATATTTTATATATGTTTTACTCTCTAATTTATTAATTTTATGGGCATTAAAATTGCCTTCGAAGATTGGGAGGGCACTGTAAATTAATTTTAATATTTAAAAATTTCAATTTTAATTCTTTGAATTATAAAAGTGCTGCACTCTCTTTTAAAATTTTACTTTTTTATTGACATTTTTTATAAAAAATATAAAATTTAATTATTCATTTACAGGTATGAATAATTTAAATAGTTTAAAGAATTATTATACTATTTTATTTTCATAATTTTTTGAAAATTTAACAAAAAAATAAAAATTAATTTCTTTAATTTCTTGTTCTTTTAATCTTAAAATTTAAAATGTAAATATTAATATTTTAAAATTTTAAAAATTGACAAATGATAATAATTTTATAATTTTATGGTACAAAATTAAATAATTATGTTTTAATTGAATCACTGTAATATTTTTATAATTTTAGATATTAAGATTGAGATTTATTTTTTAAAATTAGAATTAAATTATAGTTTTTTTTTGCCTTTAATAGTTTGCAAGTAATTTACCCTCTTTTTTCTAAGGAGATTATATTGTATTCTATAGTTTTTTTTTTTGGAAATATTTAGTAAAACAATTGAAACAAACTGTATTTCATTGAAATTTTTAACATTGAGAATAATCTGAGATCAAATAAATAAGTCAATAAATAGATGTGTTAGTTTGTTTTTGAAAATATACAAGGATAAAAAATTTTATATTTCATGAGGTTATTTTGAAAAAAAATTAAAAGTTCAACAAAGTGAAAAATGAGTTTATCTATGCTTGCAAAAAAAAAAAAAAAACTTTCATGAAAATAATTTAATCTATGTGTTTTTTTATGATCCGGTATTCATAATAGAGATGATAATAAGAATTAATTTCAAATATTTTTTGGCATTCAGTCGTCATTATGATTATAATTATCTCGTCACAAATAAAATTTTAAAATTCTGTATAAACTAACATTACCGAGTTTCGATAGTTTCAGATTAGTTCAGTCAAAATCAATTCGAAAAAGCTATTAAGTTTCAGTAGTTTCAGCTATCGCTGAAACAGTTGGAACTCATTTTCCCAAAAAAATAATATTCAATAACTGCCATTAATAAAATTAATTTAAATTTATAAAATATAAAAAATTTATTAAAACAGTTAAATTATCAATACTGAAACTACTGAAATTATGAAATCGATATTTTTATCCTGCGATCGAAATTGAAATAGAATTTTAAAATCTTGATCACTAGCATTTTTTTATCATTGGTATATTTTTTAATATTCATAGGTCAACTCAATATTTAGTATGTAGGAAAAAAAAAGTAAACTTTCAATTTTCAATAATATCAAACTAAATTAATATATTTGCTGAAATGCATATAAATTAATAGATTTAAATGCCAAGATACATATAAATTAAATATCTATTTAGGTTTACATCTTTCTTACAATTTTCTCCAATAATAATTGTAACAGATATATTTAATTTTTGAGATATTTACCTACATATCACACTATTTAATTTTATTTATGGCTTATCGATCCATTCTTAGTTAATTACACTATGCACACTCAAAACTTTATAAAGCTTACATACACACACTTGAGTTAAAACTCGGTCAAAATCTATTTAAAAAAAAAATATTTCATTAGTAAATCATTAAAATTATATTTTTATCCTTAATAGTATATTTTTTTTTTCTTCCTCAATGCCACACTAAAGCGCTGACCTGTCCTAAAATCAATTCACGTCGCGGATATCTCCTTCTTTTGCCACCACCTAAACATCAAAATTTTAGGATTTTCATTCAAAATATATTTAAATATTCTTAAAATAATATGATGAACGGCTCAGATTCTTTGTAACCTAATTATAGTTAGGTTATTAAAAAATTATGATTACTCATTATAATAGAAATAAGTTAAAGTGTGTGTATGTAAGATTTTATAATATTTTAAATGTGCATAATATAATTAATTAATAATGGATGAATAATACATAAATAAAGTCAAATGTGGCATGTAGGTAATTATCTCTTAATTTTTTTACATATTTCATAAAAAAGATTTTGTGATTTTATCATTTATTATGGGCAAGGGATTGATGCAACATTTGTTGAAAATCTCAGCCATCCATCAATTTCAGCAATAAATAATGTACTTTTGATTGAATGAGGCTTTAATTAATAATGTATTTTTGAATATTATAATTATATTTTTATTGTTTGTTGGAGTTTTATTAAATGTATTTTTCAAAAAATAAATTTTAAATATTTTTGATCAAATTGTGTTAAAGGTGAATTTCAATTTTCTATTCATTTCAAAATACCTTTAGTTTTAAGTATTTCAAAACTGATTAAATAATCATTTTATCTAAAACTTTGAGCATTTCATGTCAACTCATTAATTACCAAATTATTATTTAAAGTAAATAATGGAATAATTTTTAATTTTTTTTTTAATTTTTATGAAATGTTAGACATGCTAATTGATTTAAGGTAGAGATTCAAAAACATAATATTTGCTATTTTTAGAATGTATAATTTTTTATAATATTTGAAAGATACATTACCAAGTGTTAAATTACATAATTTCTCCAAAGGGAGAAAGCATATGTTGTAATCTCAATACAAAATAAATAAATAAATAAATAAATAAATAGATGATTGAATAAATAAATAAAATTTGAAAATTCATTTTGTCTGATAGAGCCTTTAATGAGGAACTTTATTTTGTCATTTATTAGTTTCAAAGTAAATTTACTCAAAATAGAACTTTTTTTTAGAAATTAATTGATTAGATATACAAATTTATAAATATTTATGCATTTAAATCATAGAAATAATATATTTACTTTTAGTGTGAAAATGATACTCTTATCTTTATCATCTACTTGATACATAAGGCAACCTAGAGTGACTCTTTGATCCTTAAACTGTTCTGTTAAATTAGTGCAGAGTTAGGCTGTCATCTTCAATTCGATGAAAAACCATAAAGACATTCAAAGGCTAGTTTACCTGAATCAAGAAGCATTTTAGAGGATGGGTTACATGATGTTTTCAGGCTCTTCGACTTGTGGAGAGGATAGGTCTTCATATGCTCACCATGCGCTTGATTTGTCTGCAAACTATATTGTACTATAGAAAATTAACTTTGATATTATATTGTAATATTTTATGTCCAAATATATAATAATATTATTTACTTTAGTTTTAGAAAATCGTATTATTTGAGTACTTTCTAAGAAGGTCACCTATCTCAGAAATACTACTCTAGCTCAAGCTCGTTTAATTATAGAGTTTTCTATTAGTATCCTCACGATTTTATTCCAAAGATATCTCTGTATATATGGATCATACTATTTATTTATATAGCTCAAAAACACTCCTCTAATCTTACCAGCCATGCGTCAAACTTAGAAGCAGACTAGGAACTACTTTTTGCATTGGTGATATATTTTTCTTGGAACATCACTCACCAATCACTCTTCCCTCGATCTTTTTAATCATAAGTTATCACATGATTAGTCATTGTGATAGTCGAGTAGTTGGCTAGACTAGCTCACGCGTCAAACATCGAGGTTCGACTGCAAGGCTCAACCTTGAGTGAACTATCATTTAATATAGCATAGACTTTAGATGTCGAGATATGATCATTACGATCTATGTCCTTTCCTCATGTGAAGAGTTTGCTAATTTCAAGACGCATGTACCATTTAGATTGCGAGAGAAATTAGGATGCGCGTGCAACATCACTTAATTTTGGCTGTCTTCTTAGGCCCTGTTTGGTTGGAGGTCATCTTGGCCATGATCATGGCCAAAATAGTCTCAAATTATTTTATTAAATAATTTTTTTATTTTTCATTCTCAATACATAAATTTTAATATAAAAAATTTACTTTATATTATATCTATATAATTTAACACATTATACTTAATTTTTTATTATTATTATTTTTAATAAAATAGTTGGAGACTATTTTAGCTATGGCCTGACCTCCAACCAAACAGGGCCTTAAAGTGTCACTCTATCATTGTGTTGCAGATTTGTGCAATACAAAACATATTAACTTTATGTACAATATAATCTCTATAGTTTAATCTATATTTTTTTATTGGGTTATATGATCATTGTATATATTGTAAGTTGGTCCATCATGTCATTGAAAGTGCCAGCTATTCAGGTATATTCTTTTTGTGCTACTTATTTCAGCATGGAATCCATTCTATAAATTTTTTTACTGTTAAGTGGACTTATCCTCAAGTAAGGATGACATATTTGTGACCCATATAATCATAGAAATCAGGTTTTATTAATATTTTATAGGAATTCTCAGATCTATTGGTGCAAATAGATGGAGCAAAGTAGGTAAACTAAAAGCAGACGAAGGGATCGATTTTAAAAATATGGAGATATTCAGCCTTGTTATGTTGAGTAAGCAATGAGTCTCACTCTCGATTCGAACTCTTTGACCAACGTAGTCTTGAAAGGGAGATATTTCTCTTCATGCAACATTGAATCGACTGTACTAGGAAAGAATCCTTTGTAGGTTTAGAAGAGCCATTAGTTTAGGAAGCTAAAAGAATAATTGGAAAAGGTATTATATGGCAAGTTGTAGGCAGAAAGCAAATTAAAATTTGGATGAAGATACTACGATGGAAGATTTGATTGATCCTATCATGGGTACTTGAGACGAAGTACTTTTGGAGAGAGTGTTTGTTAAGGAAGAAATCAAGACTATTAGTAATATTTTATTGAGAGATCTCCAGCAAAAGGATCATCAAATTTGGTCCTACTACCTAGAAGCATGCTGTGAACTACTCCTTATCTGAGTGATTTCGATTCAATTATATGAACATTACATCGGTAATCACTCCTCACCATCTTTGCTTACAAGTCATCACAGGCTCACTAGCTTTTGCATGAGTTATTCTCAAACTATATTCTATTATAGGAGATTAGCTCTGATACTATATTGTAATATCTCGTTATTCAAATATAAAAGTATTGTTACTTTAAATTTAGAGAATTATGTGGCCTGAGTATTTTCTAAGAAGTTACTTATCCCAGTGTTACTTTAGCTCAAGTAAGCTTAACTATAAAGTTTTCTATCATAAGCCTTATCGTTTTCCCTCAAAAGGAGTTTTTACCATTCCCATATAATTTGAAAATTCTCATCCTTTTCTGATATGATGCAGCTTATTTCTGTTCCCTCTACTTAAAAGCTTGTTAAAAATCGCTTCTTATCCGAGTAATAGTGTTTTAATCATATAGATATTATCTTGACAATCACTCCCTATCCTCTTTAATTACTTGTAGTCACATTATAAGTTAGGGAAATTATTCTACAAGTTGTAAATACATATATGACATTTGATCATCATGATAGCAAAAATAAAATATCTCTAACAATGTATAATTACTTAAATTTTTATTAAAAATTCAGAAACCTCAATGTTATAATTTTAAAAACGTAAATCTGTGCATTATTAAGCCTTAAATTCAAGAACCTGAATGTAATTTACCTAAAAAAGTATACTAGTTATTCAACTCATGTGGATTTTTTTTGAAAATATTAACAAAATTTTCATTTTTTTTTTATAAGCAAAATTTTCAATTTTTTTTAAATTTTTTTTTCAAAATTACTATAACAAAGATGGGCTAAAAATAGTCACGATGGCGCTCAAGGCTAATCCCCGGACGATTACAAACCCCAAATAAGCTGATACGCAGAGAGAGAGAGAGAGAGAGAGATTCCCGAGAGAGATTCCCGACCGTTGAAACTACCGTTGTGCCCATTTTCGCCTTCCCCGCCCATTCTCTCTCTCTCTCTCTCTCTCTCTCTCTCTCTCTCTCTCTCTCTCTCTCTCTCTGTCTCTCGCTCGCTCGCTCGCTCGCTTGCATGCATTAGCGGGGAGGTTTGTAGGTCTCCTTCAAAGCATTTTCTTTCCGGTGGAAATTTTTAGGGTTTCAAGTCGGATTTGATTCATGGATTGGCTGTTTTGGGGAAAAAGCTGTGCCATTTCTTTCTTGCACCGAAAATTGTATGCCGGTTCCTGTTTTTTTCATCGATATCCTGACATCTTGCCCTAATAGAGTCTATCCTGTGAAAATGTTGATATCTTGCTGATCTGGCTTCGGATTTCCCCTCCAGTTCCTCTTTGAATGCTGCTCTGGAGATCAGAATCAAACGCCAAGGTTGGGAAGAGGGATTCAAGAGAGTCTTGATGATTGAAGCTGATGGGAAATTCATGTCTTGGCCTGAAGTATTCGAAGAATAAGTTCTTTCAATCTGTTTCTGCAAACCTATGTGGCAACAGAGGCCATGGTGATGCGCTTGCCAGCGGAGAAATTGGTGCTGTTAGCCATGAGAGCTCTCCTGCCCCGCCTAATTCTTCGGTCAAAGCCCCGCCACCACCTCAAACTAGGCCCCCCGAGCCAGTTAAGATACCTGAAGCAGAGGCCAAACATAAAACTGATCAGCAGCTGAAGAATCAGCTGAGGCGGCCTCAACATTTGAGGAGAGAATCGAGTACTTGTCGTCAAGCCGACACGGTTTTGAGGCGAAAAACCAAGAATTTGAAGGATGTTTACACCTTAGGACGAAAGCTCGGTCAAGGCCAGTTTGGAACTACATACCTTTGCGTGGAGAAGGGAACCGACAAAGAATACGCATGTAAATCGATTTTGAAGAGGAAGCTGACTACTGAAGAGGATGTGGAGGATGTGAGAAGGGAGATTCAGATAATGCATCATTTATCCGGCCATTCGAATATCGTTTCTATCAAGGGGGCTTATGAAGATGCTGTGGCTGTTCATGTTGTGATGGAGCTGTGTGGTGGTGGTGAATTGTTTGATAGAATAGTTCAGAAGGTCCATTTCAGTGAGAGAAAGGCAGCTGAGCTGACAAGGGTGATTGTGGGTGTGGTGGAGGTCTGCCATTCTCTCGGGGTCATGCATCGTGATCTTAAGCCGGAGAATTTTCTATTTGTGAGCCATTCTGAAGAGTCTGCTCTCAAAATAATCGACTTTGGGTTGTCGGCATTCTTTCAACCTGGTATACATACTCCCTGGCTATGCTGTTGTTGCATTAATATGATTAGAAGTTATACAGAAACGATAACTATATCGACACACGTGCGGTAGAAAACAAGACTACAATCTCTGAAGAATGGTTTATACATCTGTCACGAATGGTTTGAATAAACTTATTGATGGTGATAATTACTAGTTTTGCATTAGACATGCATCTGACTTATGGAGTAACAGTATGAATGGAGATCCCTATCATTGCAATTCAGATTTTCATATAATTCAATCCTTTTGTTCCATGGATGCATCTAGTCCGATGCACTGTCATCCTAAGAGAGTTCAGAGGATGCTTTAACTCAACTTACAATGTTCTATGATTGGTCCGCCATTGTATGTCATGAATTTTGTCGTAAATGTTGTCTGTCTGACAATTAGTTAGCAGTTATTTGTAAATGTTGTATGTCATGAATTTTGTCGTAAATGCTACCTATTTGCTACCTATTTGCAGCATTTGATGTTTTCTTGTCTGACAATTAATTGGCAGTTATTTGTTATAGGAGAAATATTCAGTGATGTTGTTGGCAGTCCTTACTATGTTGCACCAGAAGTGTTGAGAAAGAGGTACGGCCCTGAGGTAGATGTCTGGAGTGCCGGGGTGATAATTTATATCCTTCTTAGTGGTGTTCCTCCCTTCTGGGCAGGTGCTAGCCTTGTTGCTTTGATCTCTGCTCTGCTTTGCAGTTTTTATCTCCAGGTTATCCTCTCAAGCTAAATTTTAAATGTTTCTTTCAATGAAACACAGAAACTGAGGAAGGCATCTTTGAGGAGGTGCTTCATGGATCTCTTGATTTTGACTCTGATCCATGGCCTAGCATCTCAGATAGTGCAAAAGATCTTGTGAGGAGAATGCTTGTAAGAGATCCTAAAAAGAGATTGACAGCTCATGAAGTTCTATGTGAGCTATTAACTTTGTTTCTAAAATTATTGATGTTAATTATGTGCAACCCTTGATGTAGTTTTCTCATGCATTTGCAAAATGGAGTAACCCAATGTGAATCCATCTTTTATATGAGTTTATTTTCTTTGGCTAAATTTTTATAAAATAAATTATAATATACTAGTATATTTGATGAATTTCTTAAGATGAAATACTCCCAAATTTTGTGTATCTACTTTTGCAGGTCACCCATGGGTGCAAGTTGATGGTGTGGCTCCTGAGAAGCCTCTTGACTCTGCTGTCTTATCTCGATTGAAGCAATTCTCTGCAATGAATAAATTGAAAAAGATGGCTCTCCGAGTAAGTTTTTAGAAGCCATATGGCTCATAATAACATGATCATCATTAATAATTTTTAATGTGATTAGATTTATGCATTTGTAACAAATAGTTTTGCTCCAATCCAAAATCAGCGTAGATCGAGCCAATCATTAGTTCCTAACAATGGGTCGAGTGAAATCTGATCCATAATTAAGTAGCCATCTAATCCAAAATTATTGTAGATCAAACCACTAAATTAAGAGCTTTGTGTTCTCTCTCTTTAACCAATTATGTTCAACAAAGTCACTTGTAGAAATATAAGTATCAATATTTAAAGTATGGAACAATCTTTATTTAATTGAAGTAATAGGCCTTCTTGTTTGGCTAGCTAACATATGCATGTGCTTTTTGCCAACCTGCAAGATGAACATGCTTATCTTGTTCATAGACCTGCACCTCAAATGTGATCCCTAAAGAAAAAAAATCATATTCTAAAACAATTTTCTATTGTAGGCCTTTTCCTTTATTTGTTTTCCTTTTATCACTTTCTCTAGTTGATTGAAGAAGAAAATTACTATTGATCTTAGTTCTCAAAAACATCGCAGATTTGAAAACTGATAGGGTGGCTGAGCTTAATCTAAAGAAATGAACCTGAAACTGAACAAAGCAGTTTTGTGGTGGTTAGCAGATCTATTAGAGCTGTTTGAACAGTTTTGAGTTGAATACTCATATGTGCATTTTGTTTTGCATTACTGATTTATCGACTAAAATTGCTAGGTTTTTTGTCTCCCTTTCTTCAGGTGATTGCTGAAAGTCTTTCTGAGGATGAAATTGCTGGCCTTAAGGAAATGTTCAAGATGATAGATACTGACAATAGCGGACAGATAACTTTCGAAGAACTGAAAGCTGGATTGCAGAGGGTGGGTGCCAATCTCGAGGAGTCGGAAATTTATGCTCTCATGCAAGCGGTGGGTCCTGTTTTGAAGTTTATCATGTCTTCATCGTGTTTAAAGATTAAGAACAATAGTAACTGCTGTTAACCCGTAAATATTAGAATACCGAGTGTCTTATTTGTTAATACCAAGTTTTATCGCGGTCCTCATAGTTTGAGTAGGAATAGGTCCTATAAGAGATCATGAAATCTTCTCTATCTGATTAATATCATTCACCTTTTGCCCACTTTTTGACTATATGATTGAAAAAGGATCTCACTGTTGTACAATATAGGATGTAGTAAGTATAACAGAGTCTATTTTATGGATTATCAACTTACCCACTTAGTGAATTTGGCATTAGACTTGATATTTAGGTTCATATTCAAAAGAAACATTTTGCAGATGTAGAGTGTCTCACATCAACTCCCCTGGGATTCTACAAGGGCAATAGCCTCCTGCACTAGTTTCATCATCTTTTGATACGTTCGTAAGACCTGATGCTAGGGGTGGCAAAAGAAGTAGTAGCTGATCGAGTTCAGTTCGAATCCAAATTCGAATAGCTTCAATTAGTTGAACCTAAATCCATCCCGTTTGACAAAAGGGTAAAAATTACGTGTTTGGATCTAACTTGTAATATTGATCTGTTTGTAGCACAAAAATTGCTAAAAAGATGTCAAGTGCTCAACCGACCAACCAAAGAGCTTGACCTGATAATTGTTCAAGCCAAATCAACCTACCTGTTCAATCACAATAACAACAACAAAACCTTAATCCGTTAATCCCATGCTTCATAAAGCAACGCTCTTCTTACACTCGAGTGATTCAAAACTTGTTGGTGACAATGTCTAATTACCATATCCCAATGCTCTTCTTGATTACATGCTCGAAACCTAATCTTTAATACTTATGTTTATAGCCTCGATCCAAACTAACGCTTTTGTCAAACTCAAAAACCGAAAATTTCGCATCAGGTTTAGCTCTTGTTGTCATTGCGGGTCATTTATTTTCACGTAACCATACTGTCTGTAATGTTAATCTCATTCTCTGTTTCCCTCTTGTGCACATTGTAGGCTGATGTTGATAACAGCGGCACCATAGACTATGGCGAATTCATAGCTGCAACTCTACATTTAAACAAAATTGAAAGGGAGGATCATCTTTTTGGAGCTTTCTCCTACTTTGACAAGGATGGCAGCGGATACATAACTCGCAAAGATCTGCAACAAGCTTGCGAGGAGTTCGGCATGGAGGATATGAAACTGGAGGAGATAATACAAGAAGTGGATCAAGACAATGTAAGCTCTTTCTTTGGCCATGATCTTCACGCGCATCTTTTCAGTTTAATGTCTTACAAAATCTAACAAACTCCGCCCCAAACCCCCCCTCACCCGAAAAAAAACTGAACCTTCAAAACTCAAACTTGTAGGCTGATTGTTGACATGATTATCTTCATGTTTGACATAGTTACTGGATCACTGATAATTTCCTCAATATTCTTCAACAGAATGGCCGTATAGATTACAGTGAATTCGTCGTAATGATGCAGATGGGTAATGGATTTTGGCAAGAAAGACATGCAGAACAATCAGAGTTATGTTCTTAGGGAGGCCACTCTGAAGACTGGCTGAATAGATTTATTATTATTATCTGATTTTCATATTCTTGATCTTTTTTTTGCTGGGCTATCGTTTTTATTAAATTTTTTTGTGTATAATTGAATCTGTACCACTTGTAAAGATTGGAGATGATTGTAGAACTTAGAAGCGCAACCCAGTTTAGTTAGCTGCTCAATTTGTTTTGTCCTCAGAGAATTTTTATATATCCATTACTGGCATACCAATAGATATCATTTTGATGAAAAAATATAGATCTCAAGACCCAAATGAGACCAAAAAATCAAAATGTACAGCATATGAATCCTGCTTAGCTAAAGCCAGCACATTTCTGGCAGTGTCTAATAATTTTAGCTTTAATCTAAGCAATTTAACCTTGGTCCTTGACGATTTCAAATAATTTCAAATGTAAATTCGTTCAGTAACATCGCATCATAAATTCGAAATTCAAACTTTATAGTTCCATACAGAATCAATCAGGTCTGAAAACAACAAATGATGTATATCAGTACATAAAATTTGACATTATGACAGGTCATAAGACCCAAAAAAGATCAAAACATCAATAAGTAAACTATATATAGTACTGATGCTTCAAATCTAACAACTTATTTCTCATGTAATATCACATCATAAAAGGATAGTTTGCAACATTAAAGATCAGTAAAGATGATCTAAGCTGCGGGGAAATATTTAGATAATAGTTTATTTGCAAAATAATCATAGTCTTTTATGTAACTTCAAAATGAACATATTTGATTCATGTCAGCATAAGTCATAAAAGGCAAACACAATTTAGATAAATTGTACTTATCAAATACGACTTATGCTAACCTGAACCAAATATGATCATTTTGAAATTACAAATGAAACTAAAATTATTTTGCAAATATAACTTCAAAAATGATTATTTGAAAACTTACCCTTAAGCTGCAGCAGCCTCCAAAATCTCCCTTTCTGCACGATGGCGAATCCTCCTTTCGAGTTCTGGCCTGAAGTGCCTGATAAGCCCCTGCACTGGCCACGCCGCAGCATCACCCAACGCACAAATAGTATGCCCTTCCATCTGCTTCGTCACCTCCTGAAGCATATCAATCTCCTCAATCTTTGCATTCCCGACTTTCAACCTTTCCATGATCATCCAAAGCCACCCAGTTCCCTCCCTGCAAGGAGTACATTGCCCACAGCTCTCATGCTTATAGAAATAAGATAGCCTTGATATAGCATCCACCACATCAGTAGATTTATCCATCACTGTCACAGCTGCTGTGCCCAGTCCAGATTGAACAGCCTTCAGGGCATCATAATCCATTAAAACATCATCACATATGTGTTTAGGTATCAAAGGAACTGAAGCACCACCAGGTATAATAGCTAACAAGTTATCCCATCCTCCTCGGACCCCACCGCAATGGCGCTCTATCAGTTCCTTTAACGGTATGCTCATCTCCTCTTCCACTGTGCAAGGTTTGTTGACGTGGCCAGAAATGCAGTACAGTTTAGTTCCGGAATTATTCTTCCTGCCGAAGCTCGCAAACCATTCGGGTCCCCGTCTCAGTATCGTGGGTGACACAGCAACTGTTTCAACATTTGTGACAGTCGTTGGACAGCCATATAATCCAGAATTTGCTGGGAAAGGAGGCTTCAATCTCGGTTTTCCTTGTTTCCCTTCAAGACTTTCAAGTAGAGCCGTCTCTTCACCACAAATGTAAGCACCAGCACCATAATGAATGTGCACGTCAAAGTCATAGCCTGACCCACATGCATTCTTCCCAAGAAGACCAGCATGGTAAGCCTCTTTTCTTGCCTTTTCAAGGTTCAGTCTTTCATTCACATACTCTCCTCTTATGTAAATGTAAGCTGCTGAGGCCCTCATTCCCACTCCAGCAATCAAGCATCCTTCAAGAAGTTTGTGAGGATCGTGACGTATGATTTCTCGATCCTTGCAAGTTCCAGGTTCGCTCTCATCAGCATTGACGACAAGATAGGAAGGACGGCCATCAGATACCTTTGGCATGAAAGACCACTTCAAACCGGAAGGAAAACCAGCTCCTCCACGTCCTCGAAGACCCGACTTCTTAACTTCGTTTATAATCCAGTCAGAACCCTTCAGTACTAGATCCTTTGTTCTGTACCAGTCACCGCGCTTCATGGCACCTTTGAGGAAAGGATCATGAATACAATATAGATTGGTAAATATGCGATCCTCATCTTTAAGTCCACCAAAGTGGGTTTTTTCAGGAGGGGGAGGAGGAGGTGGGGGAGTGCTTGCTGAGTCTGCAGCCTGAGTGCTGAAGGATCTGCATTCAAAATCCAACCTCTTGATCCAGTAACCTGCAGCACGAGATGACCTTGTCACTGCAAGTAGACTCCTGAGTGAGCCCTGGAAAACAACATCAGCAATGGCCATTAGGTTATAACAAAGCTTCATGTTTAAGGAGATCAGCAATCTCCAAATCAACACTGTCAGAAATATATTTTGAAAAATATTCATAAATGTAGTATTCCTACATCAAATATCAGTTAGCAAAAATACATATAGCACACAGACCGAAACAATGATATCCTAATAATTGTGAAAGGAATTGGCCATCTTGAATAAAAATGAACCAGAAAGGTACCTATATACAAAGTAACAAAAACAATAAAAGCATCTTAAAATTTTGCATTATCTTGAAAATCACGACAGGCCAAGATCAAAAGATCTCATACAAGTGCACCTGACTTCTCAAAACGTGATAACCAAAAGAGAATGACAAGCCCCATACCAAAAGCATTCCCATGGCATCTTTTCTAAAACAATCCTTAAGAACAATGACCAGTGGTAACAAGGAGGTATGTGAAGGAGAGCATCCTCAACAATGGCATTAGGGCTGCTTATTGAACCGGTTTGACACAGAACCGGTCCGATAAGAACCGGTTCGGTCCAAAACCGGTTGAACCGGACCGGTTCGAACAGGTTCCAGGCTTTATCCGGTCCGGTTCAACGATAAAAAAAAACAATATATATATTGTTTATCCACTGCAGCTGGCAGCATGCAGTGGATAAATAGAAAAAAAAAATTATTATAATGAAACGGTCATTTGAACGTTTTTGCTCCCAGCAACGGTCAAATGACCATTTTAAACTTAAAAAAGGTCATTTTAGACTTTTTAACATGTATTGAACTCTCTATAAATAGTAGAAATTTGTGAAGAGAATTCCTACAATTTTCATCAAATTTTTCTGCTCTTCTGCATTGTCAAAAATTCTGCAAATACGTTTTAATGGCTTCCCAATGTCGATTCTCTAGCGTTCCTTCCTCAAGTCGCCAACGGAATGTGGATCCGAATTACGTTCCAGAATTCAATCGTCTTCCAGCACTTGGTGAGAACTTGAACGAAATTTCAGAACCTGATCTCAACTTATCTGCCGAACATGATCTTGAGTCAAGTAGAGATGTTAGCACCGGCACTGGCCCGTGAACTCAATCTTCCAATGTCTCTAACAAATCTTGGACGAAACGCAGTAAAGTATGAAAATTTTTTGAATTACAAATTAGACCTAATAGCAACTCGGAGAGACCCGAATATGTTGTTATTTGTAAAATTTGTAAAAATCAATACTCATACAAACATGGTGATACCGGTGGTGGAACTGGTACATTTAAGAAGCACCTATTTAGATTTCATAAGTTTGGTAAAAGAACTTGTCAATCTACTACTGTAGAGAACACAACTGAATCCCCAGAGTGGAACTATGCCATGGTCTTTTAAAAATGATAAGGCACGTAGAGATTTAGTTCGATTTATTATACGAACAGAACAACCATTTACAATATGTAAAAAGAAGAAATTTTAGAATATATTATTCAATATTTACAATCTTAATATAATTGTATTTTTAGGCATACACTCAAAAAAGATTGTATGTCAATGTACGAAGAATATATGAAATCTCTTATTCAATACCTCAATAATATTAGTTGTAGAGTTAGTTTAACATTCGATATTTGGACTAGCATTACTGGCGCGAGTTACTTAGTTGTTACTTGTCATTAGATCGATGAACAGTGGAGAATGCAAAAACGGATATTATCTTTAGAGTGAATAATACCTCTACATTTGGATCATGGAATATTACATTAAAAGAAATACCCATTGACTTACCCTTTAGCCCATAAGAGGGGATGCAAGTACCATACCCAGATCTCAATCAAGCTCAGCCTGTTCGACCCTTGTGCATCATGCCAGTACCAGATCCTTGGTCTCAGAGACTATACTAGAGGAGCAGGTTTAGGATAGTATCATGAGATTTTTGATCAGACGAAGAGATTAGCCTGTTGTAAATACATGATTTTCGTAACAAGATGTGCAATCTTCGTACCCTAAGGCCCTATTTGGTTGGAGGCCATTTTGGCCAGGCCATGGCCAAGATGGCCTCCAACAATTTTATTAAAATTAATAATAATAAAAAATTAAGTATAATGTGTTAAAAATTGTATAGATATAATATAAAATAAATTTTTTTATATTAAAATTTATGTATTGAGGATGAAAAATGAAAAAATTATTTAATAAAATAGTTGAAGGCTATTTTGGCCATGGTCATGGCCAAGATGGCCTCCAACCAAACAGGGCCTAAGGCACGAGGACCAAAATCAGAACCAAAATGGTACTAATTTAAAAAAAAATAATAATAATAATAAATAAAATTTTTAAATCATTCTTCACAAATTCTAATATAAAAAAATATTATTTTATTTCACATACTCAATAATTTTCAATAAAAATATCAACTTTATTTCACATCCTGGTCATTTTTTTTTAAACGAGAACCATTTTGGTACTGATTTTGGTTCTCGCGCCAAACAGGCCCTAACTTGCAATAGGCTTGTCGGCAACTACGCTCGGAGTTCCTTAAAGTTGGGGAGAGCTAATGTAGAGCACTGCCTAAGAAGTGACTATCGCATCACATGCTTTCTTTTATATCACATTTTATTTTGATGCATTTTTATTTGTGCACTTTTATATGCACGTATTACGTGAGATGGGGTGGTGAGAGGATTGTATTTTTTAGGCCATTTATGAAGAGGGATTTCACGCTTATTAGGCTAACTTTATTAAAAATGAGTTATTGGGCCTATCTGAAATGATGACCTAATAACCCTCATTAGCCCTAGGCCCCTAACTCTCCCCTAATCTTGACTCACACTATTTGGATGGAAGCCATTTTGAAGATGATCATAGCTAAAATAACTTCTAACTTTTAAAAAAATTAAAATGAAATAAAATTTTATTTTTGTATCCTCAATAAACAAACTTTAATATAAACAAATTCACTTTATATTACATACTGTACAATTTTTCAATACATCAATCAACTTTATGTCATATCCTACATAATTTTTAATATAACAAACTTCATTTCTCATCATACACATAAATAAAAAAACTATAATTTTTTCCCATCATCACTAATTTTTTAATAAAAAAAATGGAGGCCATTTTAACCATAGCTATAGTCAAAATAATCTCCAAGTAAACAAAGCCAAAACAACTTATGGTGATCTAAGCGGTTGAGATTATTAGGGTTTAGCTATAAATAGCCTAAACATGATGCAAACATTCCTTTTAACTAACATGCATTTGATGCGGGCATCTTGCCATATTTAGATACATTAATATTATCTTTGCTTTTGAGCGTAACTTATCACATTACCACCTGATGTATATAATTATCTTTCATTTTTGCAATTGGACATTGTTTGTTTTACTATGCCTTTATGCTTTGGGCTTTATGTTTATGTAGGTGTGAATGCCACTTATCGTGTATGGAGATGGCTGTAATTTGACCATGTAAAAGTGACACAAATTGAATTCAGGTCAATAAATGGCTCAAGTGAGTTAAAAAATGGTTCAAGCGGGTCAAAACGACTAAAATAGGTCAAATAGGCTGAACAAGACCAGTCAGTGCCAACCCAGGATTGAACTGATGTCCAAGCTAGCGCTGACTAGTATTAGCATTGATTACTTTTCAGATCGGCACGCAATATCGACCGCTGGGACATAAGTTCTAGCAGACATGCAATGGACTACTTCCTCATTCTTCTACTTGTCCTTCGTGATCTTCCATTTTTTCTTTGCCTAGAAACTTGAAAATGAAACCACAAAAACTACAAATAAGTCTCAATTCATTCATATAGGAACATGGCCTTCCACCTTTCCAGCACAGAATGCTACAAAGGTTATAAAAGGGCTTGAGCTTGGGCTTCTCCTCATCTACATTTTCCTTATTATTTCCTTATTTAGTTTATATGATTTCTCATTGGAATTTGCAAGTAGTTTGTCTCTTTTAATGTAAAAGCCATTTTCTTTGAATAAAGACTCCATGCTTCCATTCTTCATGGTATTACAAAAGCTTTGCTTTGAAATATTTATGAAAGTTTTATAGCTATTTGTTTCTTGAACTTAAAGGTTAAAATTAGTTTTTATGTCTAGATTAACCGCTAGTTCACATGCATAGTGGTCGAATCATTTTGAATATACGAAAGAATTCTATTTCCTTTGCATGAGTTTAGTGTTTTTACATGGAACATCTTAATTTTCCCAAGAAACTTTATATTCCTTTTGGATTGCAAACTTAAGCATAGCTGACAGGTTTTAGCCTAATTTTCTCCTCAACCTTGCATGTAACTACATCTGTCATAACTAAGTGTTCAAAATTCAATTTACTCGGCATTTTCATGTTTAAACCTACCTTAGAAGCTTACGCCTCAAATTTTGTGATTCAACTGATGTGCATTTTCATGTTGTTCTGTACTCTCTGGGTGCATAGAAGACATTACTGTGAGACATGCTAAAGCAGGCACAATTCCTCCAGGGGTACATTGTACCAAAGCTAACTTTGGAGTTGTTGAGTCGAGAACAAGCTTTTTGACATATGGTTGTGTTAATGCACAAGAGGAGTGTGCAAGTAATTGGATTTGAGAGGTTACATTATGTTTGGCCCCAAGACCAAAATCAAGACTAAAATGGTACTAAATTAAAAATAATAATAATAATAATAAATAATTTTTTATTACATCATATACAAACTCTAATATTAAAAAATTTTATTTTATTTCACATAATTAACTATTTTCAATAAAACTACCAACTTTATTTCATATTTTAAATCAAAATATTTCATTCATAAAATAGAGTATCACAAATGTCCAGATTTTGAGGAGATTTATTCCAATTTATTGAAAAATCTCAAAACTTGAAATCCTAACTACTAAAAGACGGGTACCTATTTTAGAGCAACCACTTGTGCATTCCCCAATCATCTCTTTGTGACTACTTAATTTTCAAGATACACTCTAGAGACTAACATGACACTTTGGGAGGGACAAAACATTAGTTATGGCTGAGGACTTATTATAGTGGCCTAGCCTTGAGACGTCTCTCATATCATTTTCCACTGTAGGGTAGGTCAAACAATAAAGTTCTCGTATAAAATACCTGGACTCTATTCACCTTTGCTGATCCCACATAAACACCAGGAAGACCTGAGTACGAATTTTGTGCTTGGTTTACCAAAGAGCATAAGGCCGTGACTCTATCCTAGTAGTAGTAAATAGATTCTCTAAATTTCACTTTATTCTGTTGATGTAGGGTGGAATGCAAACACAATTAGATTATAAAAATTAAAAGCTAACATGCATAAATTACTTGGGAGAATCAACATACATTCACCAGAAAAGTCCTAAGCCATGAAAATTTTCTCAAAGTAATTGTATTAATTGGAGGAGATTAGCATGAAATTGGACACTAATTCACAAAGCTATAATCCACTCATGAAGTCATTCCCAACAACATACATTACCAGTGACAAAGGAAAATGTAATCTAGCATGTAGAGGGGGCAAACATAAGCAAGACAAGATGAAATGGAGAAGGGAAGACAAACCACACAATTGTAAAATGATGGGATATTGGGTTAGGTATACCATAGGGGTGAGATAAGCCGATGATCCATAGCAAATCAATAGCTACCACATTTTTTTTTTTTTGGGGGGGGGGGAGGGAGGAGAGTCGGTGTCACACAAAACTCGACGACTGACTTCTCGTCGATCTATGCTCCACACGATGATCGACTCGTGGTGGTGTGGTGACCTAGATGGTAGTGGACCTAGGTGGCGGTGGTGACGCTCGGCAATGGCAGCACAGCAAAAGGGAGCATCAACAGCTTCACCTGAGCAAGCATGATCCCTGTTCAGGGCACGGTGATGGCGAGCAGCTAAGGCAGCGGCGGGAGGGGCCTGACGGTCTGACAGGCTGCGGTAGACAAAGGGCAAGAGCCTCTTCTTCCGATCGATCTCTCTTTCTCTCTTCGGCCCTAAAATAAATGGATGGAAAATTACAAATTCATACCCATCATTTCAATCCATTAAGTTGGCTAATTTAGATCGTCTCTTTCAATTAGTCCCTTCACATTTCAGTTCCTTTCATTATGGTCCATCATTTTATTTAAACAACAGGTTCAACCCAACACATCGAGCGGAGGGTAACTCGATGCTCTTGCATCATCTGTTCTCAAAGACATTTAATGCTTCGAACATAGCATCACTCTCAACAAGATTATTCACTTACATAGACTTCCAAAGATAATAGTATCCAATCAAGATTCTTGTTTTGTAAGTTATCTTTGGAGAATGCTTTGAAAGAAGATGAGAACTAAACTTTTATTTTTCGCAGCTAATTACCCCTAAACTGATCAGCAAGAGAACATTGTAAATCGAAGTTTAGGAGATCAATTGCATTGTCTGGTAGGTGAGCATGCTTCGAATTGGGACATGTTACCGACAACTGAGTTCACATATAATAGCTCAATCAATGATCTACTGTTATGAGTCCTTTCATAACAGATATTGGATATGAATCAAAATGCCAAAAGACGTAGTCGATTTATCAATGCCATATAGAACTACAGAGCTTCCATATTCTTTTGCATAATATATGCATGATCTGTATTAGGAGAATAGGTATAATGAGTTAAGTCCTCGCTCTTTCACAAACTAATTATTATTTGCATAATTTTTTACTTATGTATATTAAAAAGGCGGCGAGCAAGCACCAGCTTGTTAGGGTAACCCATCTCGGCAGGTAGCAGCCTTCCCGTGGACCCAAAGCAGTAGCCGAGGGCGACTTGGGTTGAGAGAGCTCCACCTTCCGCTAACTTCCCCAAACCATAGCTGTGGGAGACGATGCATAAAGCGGAAGGATTGAGGAGAAGAGTCTTTGGGAGTGCCGCTAGTAGAATTTAAGCCTTTTTTTTAGTAAATAGTAATTTAAGTCGAGATAAAAAAAAGAGAAATTAAACCAAAATATTGAGATTAGTTTTTGGGAGTGTTCTTCTTTAATTTAGATGCACAATATAAAAATTATTATATTTATTTATTAAATACTCAAAACATAAATATTATCTACTCCACATTATAATTTTTATTCATTATCCTTTATCTAACTTAATTATAATTTTTTACTTATGTATATTAAAAATAAGTATTAAACACTAATTATTACTTAATAATTTAAAAATATATTAGTAACATTACTTATTAATATTAAATATTTTCTTTTTTATTTATTTAATTTTAAAAATTAGATATTTATATATATGTATTACATTTTAAATATAAATTTACAAACTTAACTCTTTTATTAATATGAAAACTCACTAGTCCTTTATCCTATTAAAAGAATAAAAAATCAAGCAATTTATCACAGTTTATAATTATATATATAAATTATGATGTGATATATATATACATATTTAATTTTAAAAATTAAATAAATAAATTTTTTTTACACAAATAATTCTTCTTAAATTTTATGTAGAATGGGACATAAATTATTGTAGTTCCATTGAGGTAGAAAAGTTTGTGCCGGCTGAAGCAAAGAAGGCCTTTGGTTAAATTATTTTTTTTAGACTTTAACTTAATTAGGGTTTATGATCAAAATGTTTATTTTATTTTAATAAGTTATAATGTAATTTACTTTAAATTTTAATATAATGAGATAGAAACTTCTATTATAGAATTATAAATCATACATAATAAGTTAAAATTTATAAAAATGTATCAAAAAAATTATTTAATTTATCTATTTTTGTAAAATGATACAAAAGACGTAATATTGTCATATTTTAATATTCTGTATATAAATATCCCACAAATATTTTGTAATATTCCGACCGTTAGTAACCCGAGCTTTACTATTTTTAAGCTCAAATGACTGACGATCAAGATGTTCAAGTTAAAATTTTCTCACTTCTAATAGTAATCCTCTAAAATTTTCTTTATTTATCTACATTACATTACAATTTAGGGTAAATAGCATCTGGGTCCCTCTAGTTTGGTCGTATGTGCAAATAGGTCCCTCAAATATTTAAATGTAGCAAACTGGTCTTCTAGTTTGATGAAATGAGCATATAGGTCCTTGGGCCGTAACAGACGTTAAAAATCACTTTCTCTCTTCTCCCTGCATCTCAACTCAACAAGGCGACGGACTGCAGTCACCCAATCGCCGGCGCTGCTCCCAGCTATCTCCGCCGCGCTGCTCCCAGCAGGTGGTGGGGACGGACTGCAGCCACCGCCGCCCCATCCACCAAACCAGCCATCTCCGCCGCAGCCTCCCCCTACACCGCCGCCGCAACCACCCCCGCCCCACCCACCGCCTGCTCCTCCCCTTCCACCTCGCCCTCCCCAGCCCCCG
>JAEMOT010000398.1:56891-129468 GCA_019297695.1 Apostasia ramifera | reverse complement strand
CCTCCTCCCCAAAACCAAACGCCTGGAGATCCGCCGGGACCGCCGCTTCCTCCCCTACCGCCACCTGCACCGTCGTCGTCGCCGCCCCGGCCTCCCCATCCCGGTCCCCACCCGCGCTCGCACACGCTGTGCAGCCGCTGGGGTCCGGCGGCATCGCCTGTGCGCTCGGGATGAGAGAGAGATGCAGGGAGGAGAGAGAGGGAGGAGAGAGAAAGTGATTTTTAACGTCTGTTATGGCCCAAGGACCTATATGCTCATTTCATCAAACTAGAAGGCCAGTTTGCTATATTTAAATATTTGAGGGACCTATTTGCACATACGACCAAACTAGAGGGACCCAAATGCTATTTACCCTACAATTTATAATTTCACTTTATACAGATTTTCATGAAATAAACAAATTAATAAAATCACCTAATTCACATTCTCAAATATTTCTATTTCATTTTCTTACTGGCTTCTTTTTCCTCTCTCCTTTGTGTTGTGCTATACCTGTCATATTTCATGCAGGAATCCGTTATAATGAATTCAATAAGCAAATTAAGAGCTCAAATAAATAAAATAGTACGAAATAAACAAATTACATGACTTAGCATTGCATACTCATATAAATATTACACAAGCATGAACTCAACGTAAACATCAAGTAAAATTTTACTGAGATCAAATTTATGTATTAATCTATTTCTTGATTAGTCGCCTTTACTTTTGAGTCTTGGTTTCTCGCTACATCACTTCCTTTGCCCTTAACGCATGGAGTAGTCCTCAGCACAACTATAATCCACATGCTAACATAATCTGTGATCAAGTCTGTTATATCTTCAGCATAGTAGATTTAGACTGTCAACTCTTAGTGGGGTAGCCCTCAGTATGACATACAGCTCACCAAATCATACAGCATATTGCTCGAGCCAGGCTGGGGCGAGTACAACAAAAAATCTTAAGTTTAATTCATTATCACATATCAAAACGTTTACTCTCATAATCTCAGCCTTTAGCTTAATTTATTATTTCCACTTTTAGCTCAAGTCCATTAGTATCCTCAATAACACAAGTTCAAAGTTTTAATTACAAATAATTATACTTGAAACATTTAATTCTCAGATTTTCATTCTAATCTCAACTCTTTTAAATATAAATTAAATAATCATTTCAAGCATACTTTAAATACTAAAATGATATATCAATGAGAGCACTATCAGTTTGTTAAATTTCATACACATTGAAATAATCAATAGAACTAGAGATTTGCTAAATTTCACCATATGAGCCAAAGCATAAGTAATCAAACATCTAGCTTATAGCACAATGAATATTATTATTTAACATTCATGTAAGTGATCAGCATCTTCTTCAGCAAACTAGTACACATATTAGATGATTATTTTAGATCAAGAGTTGAACACCAAAGTTGTGGGAAATTAAATCAACTTTTCATATGCTAATTTTGACAACATTTGGAAACCATTTGATATAGAAAAATTTCATCTAAAGCAACTAGTGATATAGCAGAATTCTGAACAACAAATAAATCTAACTTTAATCAATTAAAAATCCATTCTATTGTACTAATCTGAAATTACATAAAATAGAAAAGTTGTAGGTAAAAAAGATAACTAAAGATCTATAAAGTTTTAAGCCAATTGAAAATCATTTGCTATTTCAAAACACATTTTAAATCCTCTAATATCATTATGGCTCTTTGGATAGATTTCTCGTCTCAAGTCGAAGAAATCAGGAAACCATTTAAATGATCTAATTTCAAGTTGTACAAAATATAAAAGTTAAAGCCATAGATGCGAATTAAAAATCTACAAAGTTTTAATATAATCCAATTTCATTTGAATTTATTTTATCCCTTAAATTTGAGCTTTGCCAGGTTTATGCAAAATCTTGAGTCCTTGACACCTAAGATTAATTGATATAAAATACAACTTTTTATTCAAAATCACAAGTTTGTACATAAAAGTTATAGTTGTTGAGCTAAATCTCTGATAAATTTTATTTAAAATTCGAGATTATTTGACATACTAAAATCTATTATAATCCAACCTTAAATTTTTGTCCAAAATATAGAAAATAGATTTTGAATACTAAATTCAAATAATAAGAAAATCAATAAAATTTATTCATATGAAAACATATTAGATGTCATTTTAAAGCTTTAGAAGTCTTCTAAATAGTAAATAAAATCTCACTCAAATCCAATTTCATTTGATACAAATTCTACCCTTTATGCCTAAGCCTATCAAAAAATTATTCACTTCTAATAGTGTTTAGATTCAAGGTTCTAATAATCCATCAAGGTCTTGCAATTAAAGAAATTGTGGTAGACTTTACCATCTATAACATATTCAAAATGTAAGAAAAAACATAATTTGCTTATCTTATGAGTCAAGCAAATAGAATGCCCAAATCTCACTCTTCTTCTCTTCCAACCCAACATGCAAAGCCATCAAATCCCCCAAAATCCTTGTCATTTATAAGCTAGAAATGCCCTTACTTTCACTTCTAATGATGCTGGTAAAAAAAGCCTCAAATTGAACATAAAAATAGTTGCTTTGGATGGAGATGAAGCCTTGCTTGGATTGAAGATTTTCTTGCCCTGTTTGGCGCAAGTACTAAATCAGGACCAAAATAATACTAATTTTAAAAATAACAATAATAATAATAAATAATTTTTTTTAATCATTCTACATAAATTTTAATATAAAAAAATATTATTTTACTTCACATACTCAATATTTTTCAATAAAAAATTAACTTTATTTTACATCCTAGACTAAAATACTCGATTTGAATATTTTGGTCTAGGATGTGAAATAAAGTATATATTTTTATTAAAAATTATTAAGTATGTCAAGTAAAATAATATTTTTTTATATTAGAATTTGTGTAGAATGATTTAAAAAATTTATTTATTATTATTATTGTTGTTTTTTAAATCAGTATCATTTTGGTCCTGATTTAGTCCTCACGCCAAACAGGGCATAGACTAGATTTTTCTTCATTTTTCTTTGTCCCTCTCACTCTCTTTCTCTATGTGCAAATTGAAGGGGAAGGAGGGCTTGGTAGTAAATTGGAAAAATAAAAGCCTTCCTCTTTTTTGTCCTATTAATTTTATTATTTATGTCTTTTCAACTTCATCATGCCATATGGCATTATAACTTGCCACTTGTTTTTTAAACAAATTCCTAAGCCATGTATTATGACACATTTCATAGCCAATTCTAAAGTAAATCTCAATTTAGTGTACATGAATAATTCTCTTAATAATCACCTCATCCAATAATTCTAGATTAATTCTAAATTTAGTGGAATTACATTTAAGTTAAAGATTCTTCATAACTTTAATTCTAAATTTTTTTGGATCCAAATGAAAATCTCAACTACTTAAAAGACCATCATATTCATCCTTCTTAATTTAATACAATTTCAATTAATAATCCCAGCACTACAAAAAATATTTAGCAAGGCCCTGCATTTACATTTCCTTCATCTTGAGCTCCTATTGGGTTTCAATTGAATTCTTGAACTTAATTTGAATCCTTCACTTTCAAGCTTCAATAACTCATTTCATTTGTCATTCATAATGCTGAACCAATTTATTTTCTATAGATTTCTCTCTCAGCTTTCTCTTTTCTCTTCATGTAATTTATTCTCTGCACTAGTTGAGTTTTCTCTCTGATTTTTCTGATTTTATTGGTGAAAAAAAGCAAGTTTGTTTGATCATCTTTTATTTTTATAACTTGCCTCTGATTTCTTCTTCTCATATAAGTTTCCATCCTCTTACACCCACTCATTTTAAAGGTGTGCAGCTAAGTGCTCTTCAAATCTTTGTGAGTTTTTCTTTTGACAAACTTGTGCATGCATTAGAGCTTCTCATTGTGAAAATCTTCTTGTGTACAATTTTTTTTTTTCTTTTAACTATGTAGCTAGTCACCCATTTTGACTTTTATTTGTGAAAGGTTAGGATTGATATAGTAAAAATTCGTGTGTAAGTTTACTCAGCTTTGGTTTCTATAAAAAGCCGTAGCAAGTGTGTAAGTTTGCTTGACTTTGGTTCCTATAAAAAGCCGTCGGGGGTTAGTAGGTTTGTTCGACTTTAGTTCCTATAAAAAGCCATAAAAATTATATTGGTTTGTTCGATTTTTGCTCCCGAAAAAAGCTGATGGATCTTAATGTTAATTCCCATTTGAGGAGTGTGGGAAGTGGATTAGGTGGGAAGCCGAACCACTATATATCGATTATACATTTTAATTTTCTCGCTTCTCTCATGATCTCATTATATTAATATTATCTCTATTAAATTGAAACTTTTACCAAAGTCTATTCAAAAGTATTTTTCAAAAATTATATTTATTTAGTAAATTAAACTCAATATTGATTTTTGCTTAACTTATGTGAAACTGTTCTGAGTATTCTGCTAGTCACTTTGGTTTTGTTGATGAGCCAGATGCCAAGGCATAGTTGTGGAAAGTTCTCAGGAAATATTTTTGTCAACTTTCCTCGATTAATTCTCTTTTAACATTTTCAAAAATTACTATGATGCAACCTTCTTTTCTAGTTTTTTAACATAGTGCTGGCATGACAAATGATTATTTTATAATGCCAAATAACTAAGACTTACCAGCTCATTACATTTCTTGTGTTAACTATACTTAGGGGGCGTTTGGTTCGTTGTTATCTTGGTGTTATGTTATGTAATCTAAATGTCATGACATTTAAATGTCATCTTTTAACTAATAATTTTATAATCTAATAGAAGATTATTTGTATATGTCATTAAACCAATCAATTGTCTTCTCTAGATAACATAACATAACATTAAGATAACATTGAACCAAACGCCCTCTTAAGCTTATTTTGCAACACCTGATCTAAGAAGCTTTGATGACAATAACTTGGTTTCCAACTTCCTCCCCTTTATTAAGCTTACTAATCTGCTCTGAACAATCTGTGCACAGATAAGAAAGGAGGCACTCTGGGCTTGTTTTTTGCTATGGCACCTAGTTTTGAAGCAATGGTTATGGCTGGTTTATTGTTTTTGATCCCATTATTTTTTCATATATAAGGAAAGGTTCATTTCCTTATTATGGTATTGCAGTTAGTGAATTGGTGATTGGAGCTATTTCTGTGAGGCTTTCTAGTTTCCCATAGATTTGCTTAATAAGGAAGCATAAAGTATTTTAACCAAGTTGTAGCGACTTTGTTTTCTCTTAACCAAACATTCTAACTGTGACGCTCGTGCTCGAAGAGGGCGGGGAGTGATCGCCGTATGATGTCCTAAGAGAAAAGAATCACTAAGACAAAGTGCAGTTCATGACAGGCTTCTAGGCTGAATAATGAGTGGTGAGAGGGGCACAAGAATGAATCATCGCACATCGGAAGAAGAGGAAGATCCTGAACTGCATAAGTAAATAATATAATCTCAAATGGTAGAGGCGTTTTTTAGATCAAAACCGTGAGGCTAATGATAGAAAATTCTGAAGTTAAACATGTTTGGGCTAGAGTACCACTGAGATGAGTGACCTCTTGAGAAGTGCTTAAGTTACATAATTTTTCTAAAACTAAAACAAACAATATCTCTACATTGGCATCACAAAATGTTACACTAATCAAGCACATAATTTTCCTATGGGCAAATATAGTTGGTTTTGAATTCGTGGGACATGCATCCGATTTGGATGTTTTTATTTTGTAAATTGAATTTTTTTTTGACACTTGTTGCAGTATAAATCTTTCCTACAGTGAAAGTATTTGTAATGATTTAGAAGTGACATTGTTTTTGTTGACGTAGGATGTAGGAGATCCCAAGAAACACCAAAAAAGAGAGAGAGTTCCGGGAGACGGCGGCGCGCCGAGAGGTAAGCCTGTTAGCGGAGGCTTTAAGAGAGGGAGAGAGAGATAGTTCGGGGCATCCAGTGCAGCACACAAAGATTTAAGGTGATTCAGGGAGGGGATCCCCTACGTCCACCGACCGATCAGCGAAGAAGATTCACTAAAGGGAAAAAATAGCCGTTAAGGCCAATACAGTGCTTAGGAAAGGAGAAAAGAGAGAGCTCCTCAATTGGGGCTCCCATACAACGAGTGGTTCCGATCTGTGTTTTTATGATTCCTCCCCCTTTGATCTTTGTAGACGGCATCAATCATGCGCTGGTAAGTAGCACCGGCATTTTTGAGGCCAAAGGGCATGACGATGTAGCAGTGTGTGCCAAAGTCAGTGATGAAGACAGTATTTTCTTTGTCTTCTTTGGCCATCCGGATCTGGTGGTACCCAGAGAAGGCATCCAGGAAATTCATAACCTCGTACCCGAAGGTACGATCCACCATCGTGTCGATGCGCGGGAGAGGGTAAGTATCTTTGGGGCAGGCCTGATTCAGTGTGCGGAAGTCTACGCATATCCCCCACTTCCCATTGGCCTTTTTCACCATGACAGCGTTGGTGAGCCATTGGGGGTATCGGACCTCCTTGGTGTAACCTGCTCTAAGCAACTTGTTGACTTCTTCTCTGATAGCGTCCTGCCTCTCTCTTGCTATCACCCTCTTCTTTTGCGCTATAGGAGAGGCAGTACTGGATATGTTCAGATGGTGCTCGCAGACTGCCCTGTCAACGCCTAAAACATCTTCAGGAGACCATGCGAAGACGTCAATGTACTCAAAAAGCAAGGCGATGACATCTGCCTGCTGCTTGTCATTTATTGAAGAAGATATGTTTACAACTTTAAAAGAGTCTCCCCCTCCCCCCCCCTAAGGTTACATTGATGACCCCCTATTGTGGTACAACTAGTTGAGTTTCCCTGTGATCCAATTGATCGACGACGAGCTGTGCGGTGATCTGGAAACACCGGGTAGCCTGCCTGGCATCTCCTCTGATGGTGACAACGCCGCTGGAGGTGGGAAACTTCGCGCATAGGCGAGGCGTGGAAATCACCATCCCAAAGAAATTGAGTGTTGTCCTTCCAAGGATGGCGTTATAGCCTGACTTAGCTCTGATGACAGTGAAGTTTACCTGTTCATGGCGTAGCCATTGTCATCGCCAAAGGAGACGGGCAAGGTAATGAATCCCAGAGGTTGAACCCTCTCCCCGGAGAAACCGAGTAAGGTGGTTTCAGCGCGGAGGAGGTTTGTCTCTTTGAGTCCCATCTGGAGGAATGCAGATTCGAACAGGATGTCGGCGACACTTCCGGAGTCGAGGAGCACCCGCCGAACATCGAAATCAGCTATGCGGGCAACGACCACGATCGGATCGTTATGTAGATTACCCTGTTGGGGGAGATCTCCACGGCAGAAAGTGAGAGGAATGGACGAAGAATGTTGCCCAGAGATACCGCCAACCTCGGCTTCCTGGCGGCGAGCAGTAGTAGGGTCAATGCTAAAAATGGCATTGATCGTCCTGGCGGCAGCGGGTAGGAATGCCCTTGTTGGCTGGGACCTGGAGACGGCAGGGCTTTAGCAGGATCCCCAGTAACTTCGGGGGCCTTTTCTTTCTGGGCAGCAGTAAAGGTTGGCGCCATATGCATGAATTCTTCTAGCTTGCCCTGATTCACCAGTTTGTCAAGTAGAGCTCCGAGGCCTCGGCACTTGTGAAGCTTGTGCCCGTAGTTCCCGTGGAGCTCACAATAATTGTTGGGATCTACTCCGACCGGAGGTGCTGGCTTGGGCCTGGCAGATCTGACCCAACCTTATTTGACGGCTGCTGCATAGACCTCAGGGAGCGGCCGAGAGAAGAAGTGCTTTTGGTGCTGGATGTGTCGTGGCTTCCCCTCATCTCGATCACGGTTCTTGACCATGTGTATCTTCGTGGCCGGGGGTTCGTCACCCCGATGTTTTCTCTTTCTATTCTCCTGCTTGACTATAGAAGCATCGGGGGGAGAGGACTCAACATCCTCAAGGAGCATAAATTGGCTGGCTCTGGCCACCAGCTCTGGGTAACTCCGAGGCTTGGCCAGCTGCAAGGATTTAGACAGATCTCCCACCTTGAGTCCCCTCAGGAAATTATGCATGGCCACCGCCGGGTCGACATCTTCAGCTTTTGACGCGGCGGCGAAGAAGCGGTTGGTGCAATCCAGGAGGCTCTCTCTCTCGCCTTGCTTGATATTGGCGAGCACCATGTAGGAAACAACCATTCGGGTCCGACCGATGAAACGGGCGATCAGCTCCCATTTCAGGTGTTCATAGGAGAAGATGTGACCTCTAGGTAGCTTGATGAACTAGCTAAATGCCGCCCCTTTTAGAGTGTTGGCTAGGAGGTGGCACTTACTGGCTTCGTCCGGTTGGCGATAATGGACCGCGGCCTCAAACCCCTGAACGTGCTCGCGGCGGTCGGTCGCGCCTCTGTAGGCCTCAAGCCTAGGTGACTTGAAGTCTTCTGGGACTGGGGCCAGCCGGATGACATCAGTGAAAGGAGCATTGTCATCCATTGGTCTAAAGAACGGGTCAGGCCCATGATGGGGGGCCTGAACGCCTGGAAAGAGGGGATCTCTTCCGGCAAGGAAAGGGGGGAAAGCAGGTGGAAGGAAAGCAGGCTGCAGTAACAGACATAGTGTAAGAGGATTCTGGTGAACCCCCTGGAGGCGAAAGGGGCACCTGGGCGGTTGAGAAGAGCCAGACGTTTGAACGGAAGGCACCGCGACAGAAAGCGCGGGAGCGGGAGCCTCAGCGACCGAAGGAGGGGGTGCAGGGGCCGCTGCTATAGGCAGAAGAAGCTCTGGGGCCGCCGCAACTGGCGGAAGACGTGTAGGAACCGCCGCGACCGGCGGGAGAGGAAGTACTGCGCATACTGGCTGGGTCTGCCTGAGAATCACGGCTTGTTGAGCTGTGAGGCCAGTGACCAGGTCCGTAAAATTCGCCAGCATCCCTTGAAGCTCTGAGACGCTGGTTCCCCTGGAGGAGGAAGCGAATTCAGCATGACGCTGAGAAGTTGAGGCCGAAACCCTGTCGTCTGGAGCCCGGACAGAAGGTTCTCCCGCATGGGTGCTACGAGCGGCGGAGTTGGTTCGGCGCATTCTGGCCACCATCTTCTCAGGGTCTCAATGAAAGCACTAGAAGATGTTGACGTAGGATGTAGGGGATCCCAAGAAACACCAAAAAAGAGAGAGTTTCGGGAGACGGCGGCGCGCTGAGAGGTAAGCCTGTTAGCGGAGGCTTTAAGAAAGGGAGAGAGAGACAGTTCGGGGCATCCAGTGCAGCACACAAAGATTTAAGGTGGTTCAGGGAAGGGATCCCCTACGTCCACCGACCGATCAGCGAAGATGATTCACTAAAGGGAAAAAATAGCCGTTAAGGCCAATACAGTGCTTAGGAAAGGAGAAAAGAGAGAGCTCCTCAATTGAGGCTCCCATACAACGAGTGGTTCCGATCTGTGTTTTTATGATTCCTCCTCTTTTTGAAGACTGTTCAGAGGTATTTGTAGGCAGCAGATGGCGCAGCTTTATCCTGATTTTTCGGAGAAAATGAGGTGAACAAGCTCTGGGTTCGCGCCGTTTGTCGGCCGTCGAATGGACAATCAGCCGCAAAAGGAGGATGTCATCTTTTAATATTGGTGCTACTTCTGGGGATCCGTGTCAGCTAAGGCATGCAGATTCTTGATTTGCGGGTCTGAAAAAAACATCCTCGTACAAGGAACGGCGTGGTCGGACCAAACTTGATTGTGATAGGCACCGTTTTGTAACATCGGAGACGAGGTTACCGGGGATGATCCTGGCTCGTCGTGGACGAGGTTTGATTAAAGCCTCGTGCCGAGGTTTGATCGGGGTCTAACTTATAAAAATGGATAGATGAGTTAGTAAATAAAATAGAAGCTGGTGACAGCTAGGCGCCACGTGTATGGCAGAGATACAGCGCCAGAACCACGTTTTAACCAATATAAGTGTTTCTTTCTTGATTAAATGTCACTCCATATATTCAGTTTTTAATATACTAAGACGAAAATTTTTAGATTCTAAAGCATTCCCCCAAAACTTGAGTTTCGCTTTAACTCCCTTTTTAGTTTTATCAATAAAAACAATATCATCTGCAAAGAGCATATACCAAGGCACCTCATATTGGATATGTCTAGTTAAAACTTTCATAATCAAAGCAAAAAGATACGGACTTAAGGCTGAGCCTTAATTCATAGTAATCCAACTGTAATAGAAAAATCTTTAGTCAAACCTCCTTGTGTCCGAATACAGGTAACAACTCTTTTATACATGTCTTTAATAACTTTAATATAAGCAGTGAAAATCTTTCTTTTTTAAAACTCTTCAAAGTACTTCTCTTAAAACTTTATCATAAGCTTTTTTCAAATCAATAAAAACCAAATGTATGTTTTTCTTTCTCTTCTTAAACTTTTCTATTAAACTTCTCAATAAATAAATAGTTTCTATAGTAGATCTACCTGGCATAAAACTAAATCAATTCTCTGATACCTTAGTATTATGGCATAACTTATGTTCAATTATCCTCTCTCAAAGTTTTTAAAGTATGACTCATTAATTTAATTCTTTTATAATTGACACAATTCTGTACATCATTTTTATTCTTATATATACTCTTTCTCTATTCATTTGACATTCTGTCTTTAAAATCATATTAAACAACCTAGTAAGCGAAGAAACTCCTTCATCTCCTAAGCACTTCTAAACATCTATTAGGATATTATCCGGTCCTATTATTTTTTTATACTTCAATTCAGTAAGATCAATTGAATTTTTATAACCTTTATTGAAAAGCTATTGAAAGTAAGTCATCCATCTATTTTTTATATTTTTTTTATGAAAAGTACTTTTTGATCTTCATTCTTAATACATTTTACTTGAGTTAAATATTTAGTTTTTCCATCTCTTGCCTTGATCATTTTACATAATTATCTTTCTTCTTCTCTAGTGTCTAGCTTCTTATATAAATTCTCAAGAGTCATATTCTTTGTATTGCCGACTACTTTTTTAGATTCTCATCGAGCCACTTTATATTTATCCCACTTATCCATATTTTTATTTTTAACTCAATTTTTATAACAAATTTTTTATTCATTATTTTTTTCTTGTACATCATCTTTTCGCTACGAAGCATCATTATTATTTGAAATCATTTCTTTGGATTCTCCTAGCATATCCTTCGCCACCTTATGGATGCAGTCATGAGCCACATAAGATCAATTTTTCCATTAATATTTCATTGCCCAAGTTCTAGAATCTTCTTCTTAAATATACATCTGTTCTCATTCTTTAGATTCCACCATGGAGACCGATAATAGGGTTTCGGCTTATTATTTCTTCTCCGATACTTTATCTCATAATTTAAAATTATTAATCGATGTTGGATAATCAAACATTCACTTGAAATGACTTTACAATCTTTACAATCCAAGCGATCTCGTTTTCTTATAAAAAAATAATCAATCTGAGTTGTTGAAGTTTCATTCTTGTACGTGATAATATGCTCATCTCTCTTCTTGAATAAAATATTAGTAATTAAAGATCATATGCTGAAGAAAATTCTAAAATAGTTTTACCCTCCTCATTTGTCTCTCCAAAACCATATCCATCATAAATCCTATTGAATTCCTCAACAATATTTCCAACATATTCATTTAAATCTCCTCCACTAAATAATCTTTCCTCCTAAGGTATTTCTTGAATTAACTCCTTCAAATTATTTTAAAATTTTTCCTTTATGCTCGCATCCAAACCTACTTGAGAGCAATACACACTTACAATATTAATAATTATTCTATTGATTATAATTTTTAAAGCCATAATTCTATCACAATCTCTCTTAACTTACACTACGTGATCCTTCAAGCTCTTATTCAGAGTTATACCCACTCCATTCTTATTTTTATTCTTACCAGAGTACCAAAGTTTAAAGTCTAAGCCATCAATTTCCTTGACTTTCTCTCCAACTCATTTCATTTCCTACAATCATAAAATATTAATCTTTTTATGGATCATAATATTCACAAACTTCATTAACTTACCCGTCATACTGCCAATGTTCTAAGTTCCTAATCTAATCCTACTGACTTGAGTTCTAGTATGACGTAGTAGCTTCTTTACTCGCATTCGTCCATGATGTGAGGACCCTTGCTCATTTTTCACTACACCCGGGCGCCGATGCAGCAGCCCTTGCCTATTTCTTATTGTATTCAAGCAATACATCGAGTTGCTTCCAGAAAACGCCCTAACTTTAGTATAATTTTCTAAAGAATTCATGTCATGATTGATTCGACAAGTTTTACGCTGGCTGTCGACTGCCTAACGCAACTCTCCGCGTTTCTCATTCGGGACTTGGGACCCAGCAATGACACGTTTCTGTGTGTTATACCTGCTGTCAAAAAGTTTTAGTTTATGGGGGAATGATTATTATGTCGGAAATCGGAATCTAATTAAATGTTTAATTTCTAAGATTAGCATGACTATTATATGCTCCTCCTGCTGCTTAATCCTGAACACTTTCTCGTATGTCAGGATGTCTGTGTTCCCTTACCAAGGCTTGCCGAGTGCATATCAAAAGCTAAAGCATTGCTTGATGCATCACCATTATTTTGCTATTCTGTTTCACCTGGATAATTAATATGTTAGAAAGATGCTTCTACCTGTAAATTGAGCTTTTTGTGATATATTTTCTTTATATCACTTTGCAAAATCTGCTCTCCGCAGCACAGTAATTGCTCATGCTGGTGATGGGAAGAACAGCGAAAAGAGGCCGAGAGGCTGAATCATTTCGTGGTACAAACCGCCTTGTAGATGGAAGGTCTTCTTTTTTTTTTCCTCAAAAAGCTATGAAATATCAAGTGTTTGATGTATAACTATAACTTTCATGATTAAAAAATGCACGTGAATATAATTAACGTAGTCTTTCCTTTTATTAGACCGGTGCCTTTAATAGAACTTATACCTGATCAGGAACATGTACCGGAGAACACGGTGTCGGCACTGTCAAAAGAAGAACATGGAATGGCAGCATTGAAGACCATGAAAAAAATAAAGACCACATTAGATCCCAATAACATCATGAATCCTAAGAAGCTTTTTCCTCCTCATGTTTGCATATGATGTGAATATTATAATATTAGAGTTGCAGGCAGCAATAAAAAGAAGTGGGGCCTGTTAGAATGTTTAAAATTTTTTTGATAAAAAAAGAAAAAAAATAGAAGAATTTAGCTATTTAAGATTGTATTAAATATAAAATAAAATTAATTTTTTTAATAAAATATGTGCATGAAATAAAATAAAATTAATATTTATATAAGATCATTATTTATATATATATATATATAATATAAATTGTGAAGAAAATATAGATTAGATCATTATTTGTTAAAGTTGTGAAATGTAGTCATTTTTGCTGCACAATTCCATGTTCTAAACTTCTGCCATACATTCCAAACTCTCTTCCCTTCCCTCAGTTCCTTAATTCTTGTAATTTGAATGAGATAAAAAAATATAGAACTGATTCCTTACCTGGAAGCTGTTATTATTGTTGTAGGTTTGCCTTGTAGGTCTATCATTGGCATCAGCGGTAACGATTGATGGCGCCGGAGACACAATCTGCGGACAACAGGCAATTAGAAGAAAATCTTCGATCCCTAATTGCAGAAACCAAAGAGTAATTGGAGGAGCTGATTAAAAACCAACAAGAAATGCTCAGGGGAATGACAGAAGCAATTCGATTGCTGGATTTGAGATATAAAGCAGACCTAAATGCACAGAAGATCGCAAAACAGAGCATTCAATCAAGCTGAAATTCTTCCAACACCAGGTCAGACTCCAGCTAATATGTTCCGCTTCAGCTGTCTTCTCCGGTCATCTCTTCTATGGAAACTCCATTAACTCGACTACCTAAAATTGAATTTTTGAAGTTCGCTGGGGAAAATATCATGGGATGGGTATTTTGATATGAACAATTTTTTGAGATAAGCCAAACTCTTACCGATTGGAAGGTTAAGCTAGCATCTATATATTTGGATGGCATTGCTCTAGAATGGTATCAAAATCATCAAAATTTTTCAAGGGCAAATCATACTCCTATCAATTGGAAGGTCTATAAGGAAGCCATTAAGGAAAGATTTGGAGATACTGTTTATGATGATCCAATGTATGAGTTGAGCACACTGAGGCAGAGCTGTTATTGGGATTATTGAGGATTATGAAGCCTAAATCCCTACGGGAAGCATTTAGTATGGCTAAGATACAAGAAGTAATATTAACTCAACAGCAAAAACCTTACAAACAATACGGGAAGTGGAAACACAGGACTGCAGCGCACCACTTCTACAAGAAACCTGACTGGCAACTTCGGAGATTTAAATTCAACTATACAACCTAAGGAGAGTGGTCGTAAGGTGTTATCCAACTCCATGTTTGATGAGAAAAGAGCTAAAGGAATTTGTTTCTAGTGTAATGAAAACTTCACTCAAAGCCATCAGAGTAAGAGGAGGTAATTACATCATATCTCTATATCTGAATATACGGAAGCTATTACTGCAACAGAAGAAAGTGCTGTAGAGGACATTGAAGGAGAAACAATGGAAGAGGAACCTGAAACTAAGGTTTCTCTCAATGCCATCACGAGAATTCCATTGTATCACACTATGATTGTACAGGGGACAATTAAAAGGCACAACATCTACATCTTGATCGACTCTGACAGTACACATAACTTTCTGGATCCATCTATAGTACCATTCTATGATTGTGAAGTTGAGAACATTCCACAACGTGTTATGGTTGCTAATGGTGAAAGAATATCTTTGACTCAGAAAATTAGAAATTTTCAATGGCAGATACAAAGATTAAAATTCAATGTAGATGCATTTCTCATGCCTCTTGAGAGCTACCACATGGTTTTGGGCATTCAATGGTTGGCTGAATTAGTAGTCAATTGGAATTTTAAGAATTTGAAGATGGAGTTTAGGATGGGTGGTAAGCAAGTTGTCTTAAACAGCACCAGGTCTCCATTTGTGCAATTAGTCAATGAAAAGCAACTTGACAAAGCATTGCAAAATTATCTTACAGCTCTATATGTTTGCTTCTATTCAACTATTATACATTCTATGGAGAATCCAGCAACTAATTCAGAATTATTTCCAGCTCGCAATGCACATCAACGACAGGAATTAAATTCATTATTCACTCTGTATGCTGAGGTATTTTCTGAACCGAAGGGGTTACCCCCTAACAGACCCTTTGATCACCATATCCTCCTCAAGGAAAGCACTAATCCAATTAATGTCAAACCATACCGCTACCCAGCTTTGCAAAAATCTGCAACAGAGAAGTTGATTTCTGAAATGAAAGATGCAGGAATTATACAGGATAGTGCTAGCCCATTCTCCTCCCCCATTGTGTTAATTAAAAATAAGGATGGAACATGAAGATTGTGTGTTGATTATAGAGAGCTTAACTCCAAAACTATTCGTGATAGATTCCCAATTCCGGTAGTTGAATTGTTAGATGAACTACATGGCTCTACTTACTTTTATAAATTAGATTTAAGATCAGGCTATTGGCAGGTTCGAATGGTTGAGGAAGATATCAAGAAAACTGCTTTTATAACTCATGAAGGTCAATATGAGTTTTTGGTCATGCCATTTGGACTCACAAATGCTCCATTGAGCTTTTGAAAGGTTGATGAATTTTATCTTTAAACCCTTCCTTAGAAAATTTGTTTTGGCATTTTTTCATGATATATTGGTGTATAGCAAGAGTTGGTTTGATCATCTTCACCATTTAAAAGTGGTCTTTGAGGTGTTAGAAACATTCACTGACGGTTAAAAGGAGTAAATGCAAGTTTGCGACACAAAACATAGAATATCTGGGTCACTGTATATCTTCTGAAGGGGTTTCTACAGATCCAACAAAAATACAAGCAATAGTTGATTGGCCTACTCCCCCATCTATCAAGGAGCTACGTGGTTTCTTAGGACTTGCTGGGCATTACAGCCGATTCATAAAGGACTATGGTAAAATAAGCAGAGGATTAATAGATTTACTCAAAAAAGAAGCTTTTAAGTGGGATGCACAAGCGGGCAACAATTTCCAACAATTAAAACAGCTGTTAACTCACCCTCTAGTGCCAGCCAGCCTTGCTTTTTCCCAGCCCTTTATTGAAATAAATGCTAGTGGGAATGGTACTGGGGCAGTATTGATGCAAGTGGGACGTCCTATAGCATTTTTCAACAAGACACTTTCTCCAAGACACCAACAATTATCCGTTTACTAAAAATTTTTGTTAGAACAATACATTACCACACCAGCTCAACAGAAATGGTTATCCAAATTAGCAGGGTATGATTTTGAACGCTGCAGCAGATGCTCTCTCCTGCAGAATGCCAGCATCATCCCTACATTGCAATGCAATACTTCAAGGCATCTCAACTGATCTGTTAACAGAAGTAGCAAAAAGTTGGACTTCAGATAGTCAACTGCAAGACATCATCAGAAATCTTCAACATGGAGTGCACTTGGAAAATCTCATACTTGGGCTAATAATCAACTTCGTTAGCAGGAAATGCTTGTTGTTGGCAATGGTATAAATCTTAGGAATAAACTAATTAATGTGATTCATGCAGAGCCTGCAGGAGGTCATTCTGGTGTCCTTACAACTCTACACAAACTAAAGTTGACATTTTATTGGAAAGGAATGGGAAAAGCTACCAAACGCTTCATTCAAGAACGTCACATTTGGCAACAAATTAAATATGAGCCCAAGCAAACTTCCGGTTTACTGCATCCCTTACCCATTTCAGATAAGGTTTGGACTGATGTCTCCCTTGATTTTATTGATGGATTGCCTAAATCACATGGTAAGGATACTATCTTAGTAGTTGTGGATAAATTGAGTAAATGTGCCCATTTTGTTGCATTAGCTCATCTCTATACAGCATCTATAGTATCACAAGTATATTTAGACAACATCTACAAACACCATGGTATGCCAGAAAGACAAATAAGTGATAGAGATGCAGTTTTCCTGAGTAAATTTTAGCAAGAACTGTTAAAATTGCTCAAGGCTAAATCTAATGTGTCTATTGCTTATCATCCGCAAACAGATGGCCAGACTGAAGTTGTAAATAGATGTTTGGAGACATATTTACGTTGTATAAAGAATGGGCTAATTGGCTCTCTCTTAGTGAATGGTGGTATAACACTAATTTTTACTCTTACATAAAATGCACACCTTATGAAATTCTCTATGGACAAAAGCCACCTCTTCATATACCTTATTTAGCAGGCAGTTCTTCTGTAGATGCTGTTGACTGGTGTTTACAAACTAGAGAAGACATGATTAAAGTGTTAAAGCATAACCTTTATCAAGCAATTAATTGAATGAAGGTTCAAGCAGACAAGCACAGGAAAGAAGACAATTTGCAGTAGGAGATTTTGCTTATGTCAAACTACAATCGTATAAGCAAACTTCAGTGCGACACCACAGCTCATCTAAACTCTCACCACAATCACAGCTTGAATTGGACCTGTAGTTATAAGCTCAAGTAGCTTGAGTATGAAAAATTCATCCTGTCTTCCATTTTCAGTCCTTAAAAGAAAAATAGGAGGAAAACTCGTAGAAGAAAAACTTCCAGCAGAAATAACTAATCTGGGGCAATTGAAGGTAGAACCAGTGGCCATTTTATGGAGAAGGACAATTTTACGATGGCACCGTTACCTTGAATAAGGATTAATACAATGGAGCAACTCTCTTTTTCTCTGTCTCCATCCTTACCCTATTTACAGGCAAATTGGATAATACCTTTTAGATCACCACAGCATGAGTCATGATGTACATGCCCTTCATGCCATATGAAAGCATGCATACTAACTTATCATAATCATGACCAAGTTCACATGCTCTATAGTCTATACTAAGCTCAAAAGTGACTTTTCAAGATTTGCGGATGCAACAACTTTCATAATAATATCCTCTAGCTCCCCGTCTTTTCGAATGTTTTTCGATAAATCTCATCATCTAAACTTCATCATCAATAGATGACCTTGATGGTTCCTTTTTTGAGACTAACTTGTTCGAGAAGCTTTGTTCAATGAGTTTTTCTTTTACTTCCTCATAAGGAGGGATACTTCAATTTCCCAACTTTTCCAAGCTTACAATCTTTTCAAATCCCTCATCTCCAATATAAATGTCAGAAGTGAACAATGTGAACATGGATAAAAAAGGAACCCATGGAATTCTTCATCCTATTAACCTTCTTTATGTTGAAAATGTGTTCTGCAATGTACCACTGAGCTTTATATAATAACTACTAAGCAAATCCTATATCAACAAAACAAAAGAGAAATTCAAGGTATACATGATAAAATACCTTAACCCCGTAGATGAGTTTTGAAACCACGAGGCCAAAGCGAATAATATTTAGAGTAGATCAAGCTGTTACATATGATATCAAAGCCACTTTGCATAGCCTCTTGGCTGATGGTGGAGAAAAATCTCAACAATGATGTTGAGTCCGAAAGGGGGGTGTAGGTGATAATCTTTAGACAAGTTTTACATCGACAAAGCACAAGAAAAATGTTATGCACATATGAATATTAAATCCCATAGATATGTTTTGACCTATTACGACAAAGTGGATAGCATCTACAGTGGACTAGATTGGTGTACTTTGTTTCACGGAGTGATCTGAAGTTCGATGATGACACTTCACAAACTCAATAGATAAGAAAGGAAGAAGAATCATGATGTTCTTGAAAGAAGGCACTGGGAATTCGACGACAATCCAAGTTGCAGTTGATTTGATTCCTGTGGGGAACAAAGAGGTGAAAATCTATGTCTCGAGGTTTACAAGTCAGCTTCAAAAGAACAAGGCAATGGCAATTACAAAGCAATAAGGATATGGGACGGGAAAGTGATTCAAAAACTAAATGAAATCAAACGCATGCCCCAGATAGGATTTTCTCCATTTGAGTTGAGGCCTGATAAAGAGACGAAACTGGTGTCGGCCCATATCATGCTTATAAGAACATTGCAGAACTTTAATTACAATCATAGAAAATATCCAGCATAGAAAGAATAAGAACCAAGATAGAAGCATTATAATTAAAGCTAATGTTGCTGTTAAAATAATCCAATTTTGATAATCATTAACAATAAACAAAAGTATGGAGCCAAACTAACTGCTGGGCTCCTCACAAAGCCCATACAATACTTACATGGCAAAACATGCATCATTTCCAAGAAAGCATGGAATATCTCAACGTGTCTTCGTGTCCCAATATTCTCATATTGTATCCATGCTTCTTAGATATTTCTATAATATTGAATAAAAGATATAACAAATTACACCATCAAATATGCATCAATTATTTAATTAATAATTGTTGTGTTTTGCCATATCAGCATCCTATATTTTAAAAGATTCTCATGTCACAATATTGTAACCTTGTATCATTGAGCCATGCCTGTGCATCGTAAATCATTTCCTTGACCTAAACTGCTCATCTTTTTTAATGCAATAGTGCTAAGTCAAAATAAGCTACCGAGAGTTCTTGAAGCAGATTAAGGACAATCTACTTCAATCTTTCTACTATATCTCTAAAGTTTTTTAACTTTATTGCTTCAGATAATGGTGCATATAAGGTAGTTGATACCTGTTAACACGTTGTTCCGGCGCTGCATCTCAGCCGTACACGTGGTGCCCGGTGGCACTAACTTCTTATTTACTTATTCATATTTCCAAAAAAATTCATGCTATAACAAGTCAAGCATAATGAGATGCATCACATATAATGAAATAAATATCACATGCAGTAGATCTTTTTGATTATTTTTAAACCATAATTGATTCTGCTCAGATCTGCATGCAGGGTTAGCATTAATCCAACTGGAGGTACATAATATATAAATAATCGAGTAAAAGAGATAATACAGGTTCTTACCGAGTTAGAGATGACAACAGAAATAATCAAACAGAAGTGTATCTTCAAAGGACAGCAAGCTCTGAGAGTCTGAACCAGCAATGAAACAAGTAATGTAAACCAAAAAAAATAAACAGTCAAAGCTTACAGGAGAGAGTCGAAACAATTTAGGCCATAATGTTTCTTGCATTCAAAATCAAATACAAGAATCAGTTCCATAGCTGACATCATATTTATTTTGTATTATCAGTTTCATAATCTATTAATCTGCTCAATAAGAAAGTAAACGTGCAAAGAACTGATATGCTTTTGTTAAAAGTATATGCTAGGTTAATTTGAATTAATTTACTAGGAGACTGTTACAGTAACGGTCATCGAGAGGTAGAGGATTAGTTAAAGAACGGAGTGTCAGGGACCTCAGGGTACACCCTCCTAAGAGGATTAGTTAAATTAATTGTTAATGCTCACACAACTACATATATAACACCCTATTTGCCAAAAATTACATATTCTATACCTGAATAAAATCTCGAACCTAAAACCAAAATTTAAAATCCAAAATTCTATATCCTAAATTACTTTAACACTAAAAACTAAATCCTAAAACCTTCTTATTGAAGTAGAGTTGTTTTTAAACCTTAATCAGGTTTAATTATTTTATCAAATGATGGTTTTTCTTTAATTAAATTATTATAATATGAACAACAAATCATAATAGGTTAATAGCAACTAGGTCCCTCTAATTTAGACCTCTGTGCATTTAGGCCCCGCTAATTTCTAAAATAACTAAGTAGGCCCTCTAATTTGAAGTAATATGCAAATAAGTCCTTTGACATTAATAAAGAGGCTCCATGAGGACGTTTTTTTAACTAATGGACTAATTTGATTAATCTAAAGGCTAAATCAACATTTTAAATGAAGATAAAGTCTAAAGTGACCTATCAATTAAAAAAATATCATCTATTAGGTACTTTAATTAATACCATAAGACCTATTTGCACTTTACATCAAGCAAGAAGACCTAATTGGTTAATTTAAAAACTAAAGAAGCTCAATTGCACATAGGTCTAAACTAGAGGAACCTAATTGTTATTAATACAATAAAATTCATAGTAAGTCTTACAAATGGATCATTACTTGTGCCATCTAAAAATGCTCATTCATTTATCCAAAATGAACTTGAAATCAAACATTTTATTGATTTCAAGTTGACTGGCTCAAATAAGAAATATTACAATTCCAATGACAGCAAAAACAAGTTACAACAGTTCGATTTCCAATCAAAATATCCACATTATACATTTTCACAGATGCAAAAAAGTGCCTTTTCTCTTTCCTGAAGAACAAATGCAGCCAGCAGATTGCAAGGGAACTCACATTTGATTGACATAAGCAGTGTAAGAACCTTCGCAAAACATGAGGCGCCTCAAGGATGCTGATCGGAGGCAAGGAGACAGAGCAGCTTCTGGAAGACCCAACACATCACCACTCTCCAATGGCGGCTGCAGTTTCTCCGGGTTTCCAAGCAGATCAGTTTTCTTACAGAATGATTCAAGGGCGATGTTCAGCCCAATTGAAGATGGTTCTGTAGTGAAGCTGCAGGTGCACAAAAACATTATCAATCAATCATCATCATATGCAGAGTTATTACAATATAGGATAAGTAATCACATGCCACTAAAAATGTGTATAATATATATATATATATATATATATATACTTATATATACATACATATACATGATACATACATCCTTGACCTTGTTATTTGCATATAAGCCACCCGAGTTGTAAATACAACATAAAAATCACACTTGCTATATTCCAGGATTTTATTAATTAGCTTAAAACTTAACCAAGTTAAGCTAAAGTTAATCTATCAATTAGGATGGCATTATTGTTATATTTAGAACCTTATCATATACATGTATATACAACATGATATCAAGGTGATATTTTGGTTGTATTTATTAACTATTTTGCAACACGTTAAATCCCTGGTTATCAATTGGCCTAAGGGCCTGTTTGCATTTAGAAAAAAAAATACCATTTTGGAAATTTTTTGGCTTTATTTTAAATATACGTATGATGAAAAATAAAGCTAGTTGTGTTAAAAGTTATGTAGAATGTAAAATAAAGTTGATTAATATTTTGAGAATTGTACAGAATGATATAAACTGAAATTCTTTTACGTTGGAGTTTATGTAGAATGAGAATTATTTTTTTAATGTATGAAAATTTTTGCCATGGCATTTAGCATTTAGCTTATGAATAATTTTATATTTTTATATGCCCCTCGCATGTTAGCTAATTTGCTTCACAGCATGGATTAAATAAAAGATGGATTTTTTTAAAACAAAACTAGGATAATTGGGATCACAAAAGGCTCAAACTTTAGATCTCTGGCTCTGATGTTAAATCTCTAGTTACCAACTAACTTAAAAGCTTAAGCTTGTAGGCTATGACTCAGGATTAATATTATATTCTTACCTAAAGATAAAGAATAGCAAAATTATGACAAAATAGTTATTGGATATTTCAATTACCAGCAGAAAGTAATGTGGATGAAATTTTACTGTACTTTCAATTTTTTGGCATAAATGTACATATATTGGGAGATTTATATGGAGAACACCTTAACTACTAAAAATTATATATTTCACCATTTGAGATAAAATATTACATATATCATATCGAAATTTTAAAAAATTACATATTTCACATGGCTTTCTTGAAAAAACTTATAAATTAAATTACTAATACATTTTCATATATTTTATCCTATTGTGTATAGTTTACAAGTCTATAATAGAGGCTTCCATATCCTTATAAATAGGTCCAAAATTATTTATTCTAGATCCAAAATCATTCATTTTGGGTCCAAATCAGCTCAAATTTTTAAAATCACAAATCAAATTCTGGATGTCACAATTGGCCGAGCCACCAGCAACTGGGACGTCACACTTTTGTGTAAATAACCAAGTTTTTTTTATGCATGTATGTATATGACATAAAAAACAATTATCTCCCAAATTTCTTTTCCTTTACATTCTATTTCATTGCAGGAAGACAATCTCCCTCATGTGAGGTTATCCCTTGTGAAAGATTCTTCTATCAAAATCTTATGCACGTTTCTCAAAAATTTGACTCACCTTCAGATGATAGAATTCTAGTAAATTACCAACTACCAAATCTCTAGCAAATATAGCATCTGTCATCCAACTAGTAGTTCAATACCTATTGCATTGCATATAAAATAGATTCTAACCTTAAGGTGTGTTTGTTTGTAAGGTTAAATTTAAGAAGGTTAAAATTAAATTTGGATAGAGATATTTTTTTATTGAAAGTTGTGAATGATGTGAAATAAAGTTAGTTATTATGTTGGGATATGTGAGGAATGTGATATAAAGTTAGTTATTATGTTGGAATATGTGAGAGATGTGACATAAGTTAGTTATTATTTAAGTAATATGTGTAAGATGTGAAATAAATTTAATTTTTAATATTAAATTTTATGTGTGATGTGATATGCTTGGTTAAAATTAAACCAGGTTAATTTTAAACTCCTAGACAAACAGGGAGTGTTGATCTTCAAGCTTCGTACATCAATAAATATTCCATGAAATCACAACAAAGTTTATGTAAATTTTATATATAGCTAATGTATGAAACAAATAGTTTATGGAGTATAGTATTAAAGTTTAAGGTTTAAGATTTAGAATTTAGTTTTTAGTATTAAAGTAATTTAGGAGATAAGAATTAGGAGTTTAAGTTATAGTTTTAAAGCTCAGAATTAGGAGTATAGTGTAATTTTATCAAAAACTAATGTAAAATCTGTAATTTTTTTAATATTTCAGTGTGATATACGTAATATTTTATCTTTAATGGTGAAACATATAATTTTTCATAATTAAGATATCATTCATGTAAATGCCCCAAATATTTTATTAGAAACTATAATGTGCAAATCACATAATATTCTATGACATAGGTTTTCCTAATATACGTATCACTTTTATAAGGAGAAAAGAATACCATACAATGATTCAAAGGTCCTGCCATCCTGGCTCATTGCCGCACAGAGCCTGCATATTACCCATGGGGGTAAGATTGTCTCCTTTATTTCTAAGCTGTAACATATAGGGCTATTGGAAAGACTGAAAGCAGCATTTATATCATCTGTGTCAGACCCGCTGGAAGAGGGAATAACTGCATCAGCTCTTTTCATCTCCTTGCATTTCAACTAAAAGAGAATGTGAAGAGCCATTAGACATTAGAATTAGGTACTGGATGGAGCAAGCATTAAGTTCAAGAGGGAAAAATCATAAAATTTCAAGTGGAACAGAGAGAAATAAGTAGAAATAAGGTTAGTCTAACATACCAAAAAAAAAAATTTGCATACTCAAGAATTAAGACATGCAGGCCAAACAAGGTGAGGGTTGGGCATAGCACCCATTGAAGGTAAAACGAGGGAATGGCATTCAAGGTAGTCTGTCCATTTCCTTTGTTGGCTAAGCACATTGAAGGTGAGAGTTTGTGATAAATGTGTCTTATGAATGATATAGTGCTAGTAGATAAGATTCATGACAAATTAACCAAGAGTTGAAATCCAAGAGAAGCACCTCGAAAGCAAAGTGTGATGCCCAAAGAATTATGATTTGAAGTTTTAAAATTTAAACTGTTTTGGATCTAAAAGAAATAAATTTGGACCTATTTATAAGGAAAGAAAAACAGAGGGACTAAATTGCAATTTTCCATTAAATGGGATAAGCTCGACAGCAGAACCGCCTTCGCCCGCTCTTTTCCCGTGTGCAGCGTGCATTGGAGAGAGAAAAGTCTAGGTTCTCCCTCTCCCTCTCTGTTCCGCTCGTGTTCCGCCGGGTGCCCGCGTCCCTCTGTTCGCCTGTTTCGCCGAACCCAACGCCAACAGCAACAGCTGCAGTTGCAGCCAACAGGGAAAAGGAGGAGGAGGAGAAGGAGAAGAAGAAAAGGAAGGAGGAAAGGAATCAAAGCGGGATTTTTCTCGTCCAAATCTCTTCGTATATTTCTTCGGCTTATATTGAGTTATCAAAATGACGTATAAGAGGTAGGCAAGAGTTCTAAGTTGTTTATGAAATTAAATTTGTTGGTTAATTAATTAATTTAATATATGTAATTTTATGTGTTATGTTGAATTAAAAATGATATATATAGTTAAATGCTTGTTTTATAGTTGAATCCATATTACAGAAATTATTATTATTGCTCAGAATGATTTGTTATATGCATGATTTCTGATCAAATTGTATGATTAATAAATCTGCAAGAATATCAAGAGCATGATCATGTATACATTTAAAACATTATTGAGTTGTTTACCAAGTTTAAAGGCAAAATGTGATTTGCGGACTTGGAACAACTAAATGTGATTATAAAGATGTTTTAAAGATCGACAATGAATTAAAAAGGGTTTCTTATCGCGTTTATGTCCCTGCCTATGCTCGAGCCATGCCATGTGATTTGGTAACCTGCCAAATATTGGGGATGGTTGCCAAGATGTGTAAACAACCTGCCACTACAGAGGATGGTTGTATATATTATGTGGCACACCTCCATATGTGGGGTATAGGAGTTGCCAAGGATTCTATGTATATGTGATGAAAAAGAGGCAGTTGTGACATAATCCAAGAAACCAGGGCCCGAAAAATAAAAATATAAAGAATAAAAAGGATTTGCTGCGCATTATTAATATTGTATGCTAATGTCACATCAGCATTTATATTATGACTATTAAATTATCTTGACAATTTGTTATTCATGCTGATAAGAAAGTATGATGTATGTTTGCTTGTAAATAGTTTTTATTTAACAAGTTAGTGCTTATTGGTTACTCAGTCCTAGAGTCGGTGGACTGATGCCTTTATTGGTAGGTACTGGTAAAGAAAGAGGCACACGAGAGACCTACGAGCACTAATCAGGGGGGATTTGTATTTCAGTTTGATCCTTTTCTTACTGTATAAGCTAAATGTAAATTATGGTTTGTAAATAAATAAATATATGTTAAACATGATGTTTATAGTATCAGTTTGTTATTTAAATTTATTGCTTCCGCTGTATGAGATAAACATTTCTGTTTTGTTAAAAGTTTCTATGTATAATCTTCCCTACGATTTAAGAAAGTTTCGTGATGTCCCGAAAAGGGGACGTCACGTGTGGTGTCTCGAAAGGGGGACGTCACACAAAGGGTATCAAGCTGTTTAGAAATAAGACAAGCACAAGCATTGTAGGTTTGGGATCCTAAGGACAGAAGTGTGAGATTGGATGAGATTTGTCCCATCATGTGAACTTCAAATAGCTCAAGTCAACTATTCACATTGATTGAGGCGGAACGGGTATCCAATTGATTGGCTAAGATCAATTAGCTCACATTAATTTTAAAAACTCAGGTCAACTAATTCACAATGATGCACATGCATTGTAAGTTTGGGATCCTGAAGAAGGATAGGCAATGCTAAGAGATTGGATGAGACTAGTCACATCATGTGCTAACCTCAAATAGCTCAGGTCAGTTAATTTACATTGCTTGACCGAGAAAGGGCATCAAATTGATTAACTTAGGTTAATTAATTCCCATTGATATAACTGGAAAGGGATGATTAACTCAGGTCAATTAGTCCATTAGTACAAACTTAGGTCAGTTCACATTGATAAATGCTTTTTTACGAATGGTATAATTCTAGTGGATGAGACTCATGAAAAAGTAAATTGAAGGTTGAAATTTTAAAGAAGCACTTCAGAAACAAATGCACCAATTGATTAGAAACAAGAAAAACACATGCATTGTCAGATTGCGGTTCTGAGGAAACAATTGGCGCTAATACTACGAAATTGGATGGGGAAAGTTACATCCCAAAATTTGATTGATGGATTTAAGAATTAAACTAATTTGGACTGAAAATGAAAGATTTTGGACATCAAAATAATATTTTCGACCTATTTATAAGAGAATGAAAACAGAGGGACCAAAATGCAATTTTCCACGGATAAGCACGTGCTGAACCGCCTTTCCCATGCTTTTTTGCGTGTCGCCCGTTGCAACCCGTGTTTCTCTTTCTCCCTCTCGGTTTTCTCTCTGCTTCGCCCGTCCCGCGCCTCTCTGTTCTGCCGTCCGCCTGTTCCACCGAGCCAACAGCGGCTGCAGCCACCGCAGTCAGCAGGAGGAACAAAAAGAAGAAGAAGGAGAAAGAAGAGGAAGAAACGAAAGCTAGTGAGGGATTTTCAAGCTTGTTTAACGATATAAGCGGTGGGTAATTCTTTCCCTAAAATTGATGTTGAATTATTATTAAATTGTGAATATAATTTAATGTTATGAAAATATGAAATTATGTTATTATGTCATGTATGCTGTTAATTAAACAAGAAAATGAGTGTGATTAGCTTATCTGTGAGGTGACGTGGTACTGATGAATTTTTATATACCACGAACCGACGAGGATGAAAACTTTCCTATATATATGTTATTTCGACGAGGGCGGGGAGTGTACAAGCCGGGAGATGTCCTAAAGTGGAATCTCCGATGCAAGGTGCGACTCCTGTCAATGCTTCTAGAATAACAAGATGTAGGAACTTTTGTCAGACTTCTAGGTGAAAGGGTATGAAAATAATAAATCCACGTCACTAAATAAAATAATATTATGTTATGATGAAATAAAGTGAGTTCAAAGATAAGATAAATTATGATGATAATTATTTATTTATCTGCAAGAATATCAAGAGCATGATGATGTGTATTTTAAGCATATTTGAGTTGTTTACCAAGTTTAAAGGTAAAATGTGACTTGCGGACTTGGAACAACTAAATGTGATTATAAAGATATTTTAAAGATCGACAATAAATTAAAAAGAGTTTCTTGTCGCGTTTATATCCCTGCCTATGCTCGAGTCATGCCATGTGATGCGGTAACCTGTCAAATATTAGGGATAGTTGCCAAGATCTGTAAACAACCTGCCACTACAGGGGATGGTTGTATATGTTATGTGGCACTCCTCCATATGTGGGGTATAGGAGTTGCCAAGGATCCTATGTATATGTGATGAAAAAGAGGCAGTTGAGACATAATCCCAGAAATCGGGGACCGAAAGATAAAAATATAAAGAATAAAAAAGATTTGCAGCGTATTATTACTATTGCATGATTTCACTTGAATCATTTTATTATGACATCAGAGCATGTTTTGAATAATTATGTTTTATATTAGATATTATTTTACCTACTGAGTTTATATTAACAGACTCCTGTCATTTTTTGTGGCAGGTATGACATAGGAAGGATCACGAGACATGGTGTGAGGTATCACAGGTTGCTTTAATGATATGAGATTAAAGTTTAAGTTTTGACGCCTTGGTTGCTGGTGGCTCGGGCCGGTGTATAGGGCGGTCAGGTGCCGGCAGCCAGGACATCAAAAAAGTGATCTTGTGTGACTGACGATTGCTTGAACTGTAAAGATCGTAAAGTCATTTCAAGTGAATGTTTGACTACCCAATATCTATTAATGATTTTAGATTCTGAGATAAGTATTGGAGAAGGAATAATAAGTCGAAATACTATCCTCAGACTTGACGGTGGAATCTAAAAAATGAGAACAGATGTATCTTTAAGAAGAAAATTTTAGAACTTGGACAGTGGAACATCAACAATGAAACAGATCTTATGTAGTTGACGATTACTAACTGCATTCGTAAGGTGGCAAAGGATGTGCTGAAAGAATCCAAAGGAGTAACCCTAAATAATAAAGATTAGGCCTGTCAACGAATCGGATTTGGATCGGATCGACCCCAACCTGGATCCAAATCCATGAACCACGAATCGAGTGATAGTCAACCTGGATCCTCTCGGATTGAAAACCGGATCGGGTCGGAACTCGGATTTTCGGATTTGATCCATTTACTAAGATTGCAAATAATATACACAATCACAAAATTCTCAAAATTACGCAGAGAAAAAGTTGAGATAATGATATAACTAGTTTAAAAAATCTCCTCAAAGAGATCATGAAAAATTACATGAAAACAAAGTCACTAAGAATAAATAGTTATTTAAGACAAACTACCAAGAAAATAAAAAAATAGATGAGCTGCTAAAGAGAGAACCAAACTGCACTCATCCCAATATTTTTGAAACTTCATCCTCATAAGCACTGCCATTAACTGTAATTCTATGTTCTCATGATTTACTAAACTATTAAATTTAAGCTGAATACGACAAGTGTGAACAAAAAATATGTTGCATGTAGAATAAGATGTACCAGAAAAATGCACAGTTACCTCATAAAAAATCTTTAGTACATCAAATAAATCAGAAGCAATCTTCCACTCGTCATCACTTGGATTGTGTTTGTAATTTTTGTCAACCAATTGGAGACGACTAAAGGCAGTTTTTAGAGGCAAAGCAGCTTTGAGCATCAAAAAGGTGGAGTTCCATCTGTGGGGAACATCTAAAGGAACCTTCTTTTTTTCCATCTAGCTTCAATTGGCTCAGGACATTATCAAACTTTTGTTTAGCAAAAGCAAATTTGTATAAATACTTTACACTGTCACGAATCATACTTATCAATCCACTAATACGCTTTAAGCCATCTTGTACTATAAGATTCAAAATATGAGCACTACATCTAACATGAAATAGATCACCACCAAATGGTAATAAATTTCTTTCACACAACCAATTCTTAAAACTTTTCACCATAGCGTCATTATTTGAAGCATTATCAACAACAATAGAAAAAAGATTTTTATCGATATTCCATTCTAAAGCTACTTGTAAAATGCACGCATGGAGAGTTTCAGCATTATAAGGAAAGTCCATTCTTCTGTATGCTATCATTTTTTTTTTCAATTCCCAACTGATATCACTATATGCAGTGTTACGCAAATATAGGCAATATTTTGATGCTCAGATGTCCATAAATCTGTAGTGAGAGTAAATCTAGATTGCTGTAGTTTGCACTAAAGCTTCTTTTGCAGTGATGACATATGGCAACTTGTTGACCATCTTTGTTTTTTGTTCTTTCGAATTCCAACCACACATGTGAAGTAAGCTTCCTACTTTTACTTGATTCATCCACCTCATTTGATTGCTGTTTAGCAACAATGTTTTGGCCTTTTTCAACATTTGAAGCAGGAGTACTCATTTCCTGAATTTAACAATTTAATAAGCTCATATAATCATATTACACAAGAATATAGCCAAAATAAATAATATATCTATATATATTTGAAGTAACAAAACAATCTGAAATAAATAAAAATGCACGTAAAAAAAATCATTAATATGTTGCATTGGGCATTTGAGCATTATTAATTGGCAAAGAAAATCAAAAATTTAACCACAAATCGTTGGAATAAGAATGATGATAATATCTAACATATATATTAATCTACATGATAAAATAAAGAAAAATTTTTTAAAGTAATACGGTTAAAATGCGTCTCATTATTACTTCTCAATTCTTATTCTTAACAAGTGAATCAATAGGTAAAATAGCACGATTCTTGTTTTTTTTATAGTAAAATAGCAAGATTCTAACTAAATGAAGATGCAGAACAACACAATGCTGGATTGAAATTTTTGACTCGCCAAATGTCGATTTAGGGCTAGTGCAGAGCTGGACTGTCGATATCGTTATAGAACTCAGGAGATGTGCCGCACTGGCAGTGCAGCAGGGACTTCTTGATCACGCAGAGGATGGGCGGGAGTTGGAGATCCAGGTGAGACGACGCAGTGGCGGGAGTCAGACGACAGGTCACAGGATGCTTAGGTGGCCAATGGGTCGCGAAGTCGCGCGGTCACTGCATTTGGTTGCTGCGGTGTCACAACTCACAAAGTAGCTGCAATGCGCAGTCGCAGCGTCTGACGGTTGCCGGTGGCGCGGCGCCGGCGTCAAGCGATCGTTGCGTCGCGCAGTCGCTGCGTCGCGGTCGCTGATGACAGCGTCGCGCGAAACACAGTTGCTGCCTCGCTGGTGGTGGCGGCGTTGCACGAGGTCGGGATCGCTGGCGGCGGCGTCACGCGATCGTTGGTCATTGCGTCGAGGGGTCGTGGTGGCTGGTGGCGGCGTCGCGTGAAACGCAGTTGCTGCCTCGCTGGTGGTGGCTGCATTGCAACTCGCACGCGGTCGGGATCGCTGGTGGCGGCGTCACGCGATCGTTGGTCGCTGCGTTGCGGGGTCGCAGTTGCTGATGGCGGCATTGCGCGACGGCGAAACGCAGTCACTGCCTTGCTGGTGGTGGCGGCGTCGCACTGGGTCGAGATCGCCGATGTTGGCGGCTTCGCGAAAATTTGGGCGCTCCAGAGACAGGTGATTTAGGATTAATGAAAGCCCCGGCCCAGTAAATTTGCTATTAATTTAATTTTATGTGATATGTATTTTAATTAAATATATGATCAGTAAAATTAATGATATGCAATAGTTAATATATGTTGAAATTTACTTAATAATATGAAATAATTAAATATGTGAATGGGTCGGGTCATTAACGGATCAGATCAAGAGTAATTCAAATCCAATCCGTTTAAATATAATTGGGGCGGGCTAGTAAACGGATCGGATTGACGGGTCGAAAAAAACTCCATTTGGGGGGTTAATTGGATCGGAACTCAGATCGGATTGGATCATGATCCGATCCATTGACCGACCTAATAAAGATGCTTAACGGTAAAAAGATAGTGTACAAGAATAAATTAAAAAGAAGAACATTTATTATAAAGATTGGTTTAAAAAAAAGAATAAGGATAAGTAAAAGAAATATAAAGTGATCCGACAAGAGTCTAAGAAAGCAGTTTATAATGCAAAGAATATAGTTCTTGAGGATTTATATAAGAAGCTAAGACACTAAAGAAAGAGAGAGACAGACATATAGGATAGCCAAGGCAAGGGACAGAAAAACTAAATACTTAACATAAGTCAAATACATTAAGAATGAAAATCAAAAAATACTTTTCATGAAAGAAAATATTAAAAATAGATGAATGAGCTACTTTCAACAACTTATTAATAAAAATTGTAAAAATACAATTGATCTTATTGAACTCAGTACCCCAAAAAAAAGTAAAAATTACTTTTATATCTGACGTATTAGTAAAGCTGAACTCTACAAAATTTTAAAGAAGATGAAGTATAAAAAAACAGTAGGATCGAATGACATCCCAATAGATGCTTGGAAGTGCTTGGGAGATGAAGGAGTTTCTTAGCTCACTAAATTATTTAATATAATTTTGAAAATTGAAAGGATGCGAAAAGAATGAAGAAAGAGTATATTGGTACCTAATTATAAGAATAAAGACGTTGTATGAAATTGTATCAGTTATGGAGAAATTAAATTAATGAGTCATACTTTAAAACTATAGAAAAAGATGACCGAGCATAGATTACATCGTGATACTAAAGCACCAGACAATTAATTTTGTTTTATGCCAAGTAGATCTACTATAAAAACTATTCATTTATTGTGAAGTTTAATAGAGAAATTTAAGTAGAGAAAGGAAAACTTATATTTGATTTTTATTGATTTAAAAAAAACTTATGATAAATTTGCAATAGGAATACTTTAGAAAATTTTAAAAAAGAAATAAATTTACACTACTCATATTCAAGTTATTAAATATATGCATAAAGGAGATATTAATTACGTTCGGACACAAAGAGGTTTGACTAAAGATTTTTTATGCGGAACGGGAAAAAAATTGTAAATAATATTTTATATTTATATTCAGCAAAATTGATTAGCAAATTATTTTAATTAAAAGAAAAAAAAATTTAAATAAATTATATAATAGAAAAAAAATTTAATCCCATAAATTAAGATATTTTAAAATTAAAATTAAACTGGATCGTATGATAAATAAGAATTTATCAATTTAGATTAGGGCGTCAATTTAAATTCAATAAATCAGATCCGAAGTTCAGGAATCTAGGACAGACACCTCACAGTTAAATCCAACAGTAATTGACAAACAAAAAATATCAGGTCACACAATTAGAACCAAATAAATAACCAAAGTCAAGCGACTAATTTGTGTTGAAGTCAAATAATCAGCTTAGTTGGGTTCGGGAAAAAATTTACCAGCGATTTGAATACGAGAAGAGTCACTGGCGATGAAGGTTAACTGATCTGGTCGCAGCCAGGCGGGTTGAAAACATCGTAGCCGAGGCCGTTGGCTTAAGCCTCGTGTTCGATGTTGCAGGAGATCAGCGGGATCGAAGTTTGTTCCAACATCGTGCACGAGATTGTAGAGGCCAAACGTCGTGCGCAAGAGGCTGCAGAAGGCCAAACATCGTGCACGAGGTTTGAGATGATCGAATCAGTGTGCACGATGTTACAGAAGGCAGAACCAGCGGGATTGAGATCAGACGTCTTAGGCGATGACTGCTGGCCGGACTCGGGCAGTGGTTGGCCGCACGGCTGGAGCTGCGGCGGCGGGATTGACGGCTCTCGCGGGTAGCGGTGGATCGACGAAGGCGAAGGCGGTGCGAGCGGAACGAGCTTCAGAGGTAGGTGAGTGCGCAAACATTTTTTTTTATCCCTTTTTTTTTTAAAAATGGATAACTAGGCTAATTTGAGGATTCTCACCAAAGGCTAACCCTACCATTTCCTTCACCGGAATATCGACCTCTTAACCCGGATCTACGCTCTGAGAAAACTCAAACATAATTTCATTCATCAAATGCTATCTCCTTTACAATGCAAGGCGACCTCTTTATATAGAGAGATCCCATAAAAAAATTTGAAAATACAATATTGAATGTAGGAAATAAAATACCAAATAAATAAAAGCAAATATGGCACTAATTCTATTGCAATAAAATAAATCAGCTCGAAATATGAGTTTTCCAAACCTCTCAAATATGCTTTGAATCAAATCAAATAAAACCAAATCTAAATAAAGCTAATATGAAAATATCTAATAGCTTTAATTAATTTGAATTTGAATTTTGATTTAGCACTTGACATCATCCTAGCCATCCAATTCAATGCTGATTTGTGTCTCCACCAATTTTTCTATTACAGTTAGATTACAACAAGGCTCAACTTTAAGTCTGTATTTTTTTTACTTTGGTTATGAAAGTCCTGACCAAAAATATTCAAGATGAAGTGTCTTATTATATGTTCTGCACAAATGATATTATCCTTGTTGATAAAACTAAAAAGGGAGCTAAAGCGAAACTCGAGCTTAAAAAGAATGCTTCAGAATTTAAAGATCTTCGTCTCAGTAGTTCAAAAATTGAATATATAGAATGCACATTTAGTCAAAAAAAGCACTTATATTGGTGATAGGACAAATTGTGATCAAATTATCAAAAAGAATAGACACTTTAAATACCTTGAATCAATCATACAAAATAATGACAAAATAGATAATAAAATTATTAGTAGGATCCAAGCAGGAAGAGTAAAATAGAGAAATGCTTCTTGTGTGTTGTGCGATAGAAAAATTTCATCTAGACTTAAGGGTAAATTTTATAAAACTATAGTAAAACCAGCGATGATATATAGTGCTGAATACTAGCCTATAAAAAAGAAACATACAAATAAATTAAGTATTTTAGAAAAAAATGCTAAGGTGGATGTATGGGAAGAAATTAGGAAAATCAAGTTGTTTTTGGATGGCAAAATAGTTGCACAATGTGGTAGCTTCACATGGTTCTAGTTGTTGAAAACCATGAATTAGTTAAGAGGTTGAAATCTTATAAAAGCACTTTAGAAGCAAAGATTATCAAGTTGATTAGAAATAAGACAAGAAGATGCACTGTAGGCTTGGAATCCTGAAAACAATTGACAATGTTGTGGGAATAGTTGAGACAGTAGTCAAATCAGAATAGAATTTCAAATAACTTAGGTCAATTAATTTACATAAACATAAGAACAAAGGAGGACATTAGCACTATTTCTGTTGGTCCTGTCCATCTCAACCTCTAAATTTCATAAAAAAAAAGCAAGAAGATATAAGTCATGATTGTGACGCCCGTGGCTGAAGAGGGCGGGAAGTGACGCCGGGTGATGTCGTAAGAGAAAGGAATCACTGAGGCAAAGTGTGGCTCCTAGCACTTCTAGACCGAGTAATGAGTGGTGAGAGGGGCACAAGAATGAATCGTCCCACATCGAAAAGAGAGGGAGATCCTAAGCTGTATAAGTAGATAACGTGATCTCAAATAGTAGAGGCATCTTTTGGGGCAAAACCGTGAGGTTAGTGATGGAAAACTCCGTAGTTAAGCGTGTTTGGGCTGGAGTAGCACTGGGATGGGTGACCTCCTGGAAAGCACTCAAACATGCAGTTTTCCTAAAGCCAAAGCGAACAATACCTCTACAATGAGATGACGGGATGTTACAATGATGGTAATGAAAAAGATAGGTAGTCAAAAAATGCCTTGGTATATTGCCACGAGGCATGACCTTTAACGCAATTGTGCTAACAAAAAGCATTGTTTTAATAGAGCTTTATAAAGAAGAGAAATCCATGTTGTTGGTCCCAACTAGTTTACATTAAGGCTTGTGCATGTTTTATCGTTATTATTATTGTTCTGTTATCCTTGTTCCCATACTCTCATGTAGCACTATAGTAGGATAGATACTATGGAAAATGATTAAAAAAACTCAGCCCCAAATAATTAAAATATAGTTTTAATGATGGCAATGACTAAAAAGGTACATGCATCATGTTAGATCTTGATCGCACCAGCATATATTAATGACTGAATTAACCTTTAGCAAAATCCCAAAGACTAAATAAATGAATTGAACTTCCTCAAAATTACAGCAAAACAGAATTTTGTTATATTTATGTCTCATAGGTAGTTCTAAAATCAATTGAACATACAGCCTTAAGTATATTAACTAAAAAAGTTACCACTGGAGTGCAAAGAGAAGCATTAAGGAATGGCACAGGCGCATAGAGTGATGGAACATCTGCACCACTTAAAGAATTCAGTAAATACCTGAAACAGTGTAATAAAAACAGAGTCAAATACGATAGCAAGCATTCAAATTCATCAATCTTCAACATAAAGCATCATGTAAAGCAAAGGAAGATGGTGGAATGCTAGTTCGTTGTCTCTTCACTTATAGCTGCAACAAAAGAAAGAATAACCAATCACATATACCTGACAACCCACCACTACTGTCATCCATTATGGAGATCACTGGAAAGTTAATAGGCATTAATTTACATAAAAATGAGGAGAATAAGACCTCCAAGAGTGGGACCATCAATGTGGAACCAGACACATTGTGAACTTTACTGAAGTTATCGACATTAATTTACACAAAAACGAGGAAAAAAAGGCCACCAAGAGTGGGAACATTAGAGTGGAACCAGACACTTTGTGAGCTTTACTGAAGTTTGCATTCAATCCCAAGCATTTTCGAAATGAGTTTTAAGTGCAGCCATGTATAAATTTTGCCTTTAGCCCAACGTTTTGCCAATTAAGGTAAAGAATTCAAAATATTTTTTAATCTCTACAAGTTTCCAAAAAGAAAAAAAAAACCCTAAGACAAGTTCAACATTGCAGCAAAAGCGTACACACATTTTGCCCAAAAACTAAATAGCAGAATCCATCAATATTAACCCAAGAATTCAACCAATTTAGTCTTTCTTATTCAACATACCATTAACTCTTTCTTATTTTACGTTTTGTTATTTGAACAACATGAAACAGCATTTTTCTGATAAAGGCATAATAATCTAAGGAATGCATTCTTTAGGAAGAATATTTTTTAAATTGCTTAATATTATAAACATAAATCTATAGAACTTACCGCAGCCTAAAATGCAACATGGACTACGGATGGTTATGGAGGGACTAAGTGGACGTACAAAATACCAATGTATTCTGTAAAAATTAGAATTTGGACTTAACATAAATAAGTAACATACTCAATTTTCAGTAATTACTAATTACTAAAAACAAAATGTAAAAATTAGAATTTGGACTTTACATAAATAAGTAACATACTCAATTTTCAGTAATTACTAATTACTAAAAACAAAATGATCAATGTTTGAGCCGATTTTTGGGAACAGAAAACAAAAACAAAATGACAAGCAGCATTTCCAATAACTAAGTATACTGCAATAACATAAATCTGATTTATAAGTAGATCTCAAAAAACAAAAACTCATTGTTATCATCTATAACTGTTACAATATGAAAGTCAGCAAAAATTATCACTATAATCTTATGTTACAACTGAAAATTGATTCTTTTCAGTAATTATTGCTAAGTGCTAAAATAGGAATAAAAATTGATTTTAAATATGTAAAGCCTTGTTCTCATTGCTTTCATTGTAAAGTACTGTTTAGCAAATTTGCTTTGTTGCAATATTTAAGACAATTATTTGATATGATCAAAAACCTACAAAAACGTTTTGCCAAAACATAATCTCTTTATCAAATACATTTCAATGAGGCAAGATGCTAGATTACCTATAATTTAAGAGGAAGTCGTATAAACCATGGACACTTTGGTTTGCACTAAACTTTAGGAGCGACTGAGGGGTATTGTCCACAACAGATATAGAATCTTGATGAAAGGCCTGCAAAATACAATAATTACAAGCAATAAGCACCTACAAAACTGTTGGTGAAAATTCTAGAACGCACGACAGAAATGACAGCCAATTGATCAACACCTGCCCCAAATTTCGCTTTTCAATCTCTGATAGTTCGACCAACTCAGCCTCAGTAGCTTGTTCCACTTCAACTTGACAAAGAGGCATGGAAAAACTAACTTCCTATTTAAAATTATGAAAATCAAGTTATAAACATTAAAAGAGTAAAGTAAAAGAAAGTTTGATAATGTGGGTACAATAATCAAGATATTAATAAGTTCAGAACTATATACTATCAGTTCACAGCCACATAGTTTATTTCATAACAGCGTTTCATTTATGCAATGAAATAAATTAAATTAACAGTCTTAATTTAACTCAACGAAACTGTAGATTTAAAGGAGTATAAAAAAAAGACTTGTGCATTAATTTACACTTCAATGTTCCTATATATTGGCAACAAGACATAGCATGTGAGATTCATGATCTTTAGATGAAGAGATAAACCTTGATTTCCCTTCCTATAAGGGTAACCACAACCACAATAAACCAGATACAACTAAGCAGCAGGTAAGGCACAAAACAAGTCAAGTTCGAGCAAGCTGACCTCATTTCGAGTCTTTTCAAGTTCAAGTCAAATTTGCTTTGACTTGAGTTATAGTTATTTGAGTTCGAGTCAAATGATCAGCCTTTTGTAGCAAATAAAAATGCATTATAAGTATTACAATTGTTATGTATCATAAAGTTACTAAAACTTAAAAGTGTAAAATACGTAAAAAACCTTTTTCATAAACTACAAAACCAAAATTATTCAAGGGCCATCCCAAAACTTATCAACGGCTATGTTGATGTTCTTGCATATGGAAATAAACTCCTATTTGGCTTCAGTAATTTTAAGGATATGACCTACCATAAGTATCCCTTAGGTATGAAAAAAAAACAAACTTACATGCTTTCTAAGCAAGGATCTCAAACCATGCGTAGACCGTGAAAGGAAAGCATTACATGATTGTCTCTTTTGCAAAGATTTATTGCGAATGAATAATATGACGAATTGTGAGGCATAAACTACAAATATCACAAAAAAGCAATGAAAAGATTAGGATAAACAAGGCATCAACATAAAAAGTGCCACAAAAAATGCAACAGAAAGTCAAAAAAATTACATTGATAAAGTAACTTCCAAATAAGCATAACATGAGAAATCAGTTATCAATCAGTTAAAACATTAAAAAAGGTCATAATCTATAAAATTGTAACTAGACCTGTCAACACATAAATCCCAAGCTACAACTTGCAAGTCAAGTTGTCACAGAAGAAAGAGTAATGTCACTGTTCTCCAACAAATTCTCTCATGTTAATAGGTTATCCTGATAAAAAAACACAATACCAACAACCCATCTGATATGTACAAACTTGAACTATAACATCTATCCAAAAACTCTCGAGCGCAATGCCACCATCCATTTTTGCATGACCAATTCCCCACAAAGCTCAAGGAAACAAGAATTTAAGTTCCAGTTATAGCATGACAGAAGTTATGCATTGATAGCATACATCTTAAATCATTAAAAAGTTAAGACCTTGCCATCACCAACTAAAGGCTTGTATGCATGAAGTAATATCCACATCCTACAGTACATGAAGTACAAACATATTTCTTTTAAAGAGAAGTTTCTCAAACCATGCAGAACCAACACTAGAAGCGACTTTAATTCAACTTAATTCTGGTCATTCAAAAAATATGCCAGCTTTTTGAAAGTTTACCAAAATCAGATATATTTTCTCTAGAACAGGATCTAAAATCTCTTGCTTTACTAAGAAAAGCATTTAACTAAGAATAATCTATAAAAAGAATGAAACCTATATCCAGACTACAAAATTCACCACCTAATCAAACACTTAAAAAGGCTATTATCTTAAAATAACTATTCAGATGTGAGGAATCCACCAATAAAATTAGTAAGAAAATCCTTCAATGAGCAACACAGGAGATGAACATAGTACGTAAATTAGTGAACAATTAAATATCAAACAAGGAAATAGATATGGGACTCTCCTACATATACCATGAGAGGTTAATACAAAATGTAAACTAGAAAATAAGAAAAACATTTGGAGAAATAATAACATCTAAATTCATGATTATTAATAACAAAAGTTATACAAAATTCGGTGACATAAATGAAAAAAGAATTCAATTATGGCATAAGTGGATATCATATATGTATCAATAATATATTTGGCTTGAATGAGGTAACACAAAAAAATCTTCAAGTATTACCCAAAGGACAAATAATACGAACAATATAAAGTCGAATAAATCATGAAATGCAATTCAGCTAAACATATGGTAAGTTTTCCAATATTAATACAAGGTAAGCTAACTGTTACACAAAAATGAGCATGAGCACACCCTAAAACATAAACTGATCATAAAATTAAACCAGTGAATAGGGATGGGAAAAAACAACATAACCAATAGTAACATTTTCTATCCTTGAAGTCCACAAGTATCTTCAAATATACAATTTCGCATACCATATAACATGTTACAAATGCTCTTCCTAAACATGTAGTATAGGTCTCGAAACGAATCCTCCCAATCATGCTGCCGTTTTAGTAGAAAGTCCTTTTCTACATTGCAAAAGCATTAAGATACCATTACAGTAGTTTTAAACATCATAAAAGAAGATAATTCTTGTGGAATGAAGCGACAAACCTCCTTTTGTAGCAGATAAAGTCACTGCAGTTATAATGGAGGTGGGAAAAGAAGATTGTGGAAACACCCAAGATTTTAAAGCCTTAGAATACATAACATCGGTATTTATGCAGGAAGACTGTTGATCCAAATTAAGAATATGTTTAGAAGTGCATTGGTCAATGTCAAAGAAAGCAGGAGTTGCATTTAACCTCTGGCACCTAAAAATAGAATAATAGTTATGTGGAAAAGGCATCATGACTTCCATGACAAAAGTAACTTTAAAAAAAATCGCATGTGCAAAAATTTCATAACAAAACATAAAACAATGCTAAAAGGAAATAAAAAAGAACCAATCATGCAAGATACCTAAGCAAAAAGAATGAAGTAAAAATGTCTCGATTTCTAGCAAAAGTTAAATGATTGAAAATTGTATAGTTGGTTACACTGCAAAATAATTAGGGAGATCATCCAAACCAAAACAAATTATTTTTAGGGTAAGTAGTAACTAGATCCCTCTAGTTTTCCCTCATGTGCAAATGAATCCCTGTTATTTATGAATAAAGTAAAGTAGCCCTCAAGATTATGTAAATGTGCATTTGGGTCCTCAACTATAGTAAAACAAAGGTGCATGTAAAAACAAACTAAAGGATTTCAATTGTTAGTCTCTATTGTGATTATGGTTTAATCATGTATTTTAATGTTTGTCACTATATTTAAGTTAGTTGATGACTAATGAACTATTGAGTTTAATGTATACAAACTTGATGATTTATTGTTAACTTAGTGTTTCACATAATAATTAAAGTACAAAAAGCTTAGGAAGTGAAATCAAGCTTAAGGTAAAATGTTGGAGCGATAAAGATCGATAAATAAGCCGTAAAGATCATGGAGAAGAGTATTTGAAAATGAATTTCATTATTCATTATTTTTATTTAATACAATTATTGTAAGATTGTTCTTACAGTACTAGGAGATAGTTAAGATCACAATTTGAGCATTTAAGACATCATTATAGGTTGGTTAAAACTTGTTTGAATCAATTAGACTAAGTGAACCAACTAATATATGATTTCGCAGATATACTGTCTTCAATAAATCAGCAAATAGATCGAGTTGTTCGATCAATCAATTGATAGATCAAGCTGTATGATCAATTGATTAGATGATCGAACATTTAATCGATCAAAGCAGAGTCTGAAATGTGACCATTAAGAATCCAGCGGCTATTTGCTTAATCGATCAAAGGCAGTTTACAGAGTTTTTACTAGCCGTGAGAGACTATTTCTATATAAATAATTAAGATGTTTTGGGGGGATGATCTTTTAAACTATTCTTTCAATCCCATCAACTTAGAACTAATCATTTTGGCGTAGAAAAATGAGAAGTTAATTAAGGGGCGATCAGTGGGCGTGTAAGAAAAGATCAAACTTTCAAGTGCTCATCTTTGCGATCTACTCTCCAAGTAATTAAATAAATTTTAAAATATTATTTTAATTTAAGCTTTTTTTAAACTCAATAGTTGTTGAAGGATATTTTTATTTTTTATAATTCAATTGTTTATAATTTTTTTTCAGTGATATCAATAATGTTTAAAAGAATATAATTAATTTGAAAAAAAATAAAAGATATTTTTGAAAATTATAACAAAATGTATAAGTTATTATAATCTACCTTAAATTTATGTTTTAAATATGAGAATATGACGTATTACACACATATATAACAACCGTATCCTGACGTATCCGTATCTTATTTTTTTTAAGTTTTGCGTATCGTCGTATCCGTATCGTATCGTATCTGTATCGTATCCATATCGTCATATCGTACTCGTGCTTCACAACCTCTAATTAAATAATTAGAAAACGTACATTGAGGAACATTCACATTAGGTGTGATGAGAGCCCCTTGAGTGAAAAGAGAAACTAAGATTTATTCACTCAAGTAAAAAAGACGATGTACGGGCTTCTCCACCTTTGACTAAAGGAGTGATTCTATATAGTTGGATAGTTAGATTAGGTTGGAATGAATGTAGGCTCGAGTTGAGCCAAACCACATTATCGCTTGACATCATTTATTTACATGCACTTTTATAATTTCTTTTGCTTGTGTTTATAGTTCACGTCATTACTAACTAGATATTAAGTTGATTGTGTTACAATTGTAAATCAAAAATATATTAAAATAAATTAAAATTTTAATTAAGTGATCTATTCACCCCCCTCTAGCTTAGATCCTACACCAATTACTATTTTTGAATAGTAAAGACCCAATTGCACATGAAAGCAAACCAAAAGACTCAAATGCTATTCATTCTTATTTTAATTTTCTTGGTTAGAAGTTCATAATTGTTTATAACTTCACATCTCGGACGATCAAAGCAATACATTTCAAGAAAGTAGAAAAAAAGGGCTTAGGCAAAACCCTACCTGCTTCATTCAATAACTTGGCATTGAAAAGCAAATGCCTCGTAATTAAAACCATGTTTTTCTAATACATACATCAAATACCTTCGAGGAGAGGAATAAACAATAATCGAAAGTCCAATCTTAAGAACCACTAGACAGCACCTACTCAAAACAGTTAGGCACTGTTATAAAGTTATGGGCATCATATGTTATTTTCAAACTTTGAATAATTAGGAACATTTAGAGGAAAGGCATTGGCACAACAATAGCCTCACAGTGGTCAAAGGTAATGAGAACAAATCTGGGGAACAATAACTTCTATGCAGGATCAAGATTTCATGCATCATCCTTATCCTCATAATTATCAGACCATTGTCAGGAATAGTTCTAGTTGTTGTAAATGGCATTAATCACTAAGTTTATACTTAAAGACTTCAATTATCCTCTTCCATCATCAATGTGACATCTTTATCTAACCCAATTTAGACTTCTCATGTTGATTCAATTTAGACCCCAAACTGTTCTGCCTCATATATGCCATATTTGGACCTTACCTCAAAGGTCAATTATGATAGTATGAAGGAAATGATTACATGCTAGAAACTTAATCAAGTCCAGGTATCTCCAGAGCCTTCTGAAGTAATGCTTCATATTGAGATCAACCTAAGTTGAAAATACAGGCCAAGCAAGTAACACAATCTCAATATTGGACTGAACTACAGAGTGAACACTTTCTAAACCAAAATGAAATGCCATAACACCGTACATAAACTTAAGCATAAAAAGGTTATGCACACCGAGTTAACGGTCAGTCAAAGGACCACTTGGGTCGAGATGAAACATGACTCAGGAGTTTGTACTTTTTAAATTTTTGAAGTTCTACATCAAACTTCAGTATTATTTGCAAAATTTGAATAAGAAATAATTTGGAATCAGCTTATCTCCAATCAAAACTGCCTCTTATTCAATAGGACGCCAGCTACAGCATAAGCAGGAATCCAAAAAAATTTAGATAATGCAATTCCTTGATTATGTTGAGAAGCTACAAAATGATTTATAGATCAAAGTTAATCAATCCAATCAAGGATTAGAATAATTTGAAGGCACATACAGAAAATCAAGCTGGAATTACCATTTAACTGAGGAAGATGAAATCAACCGGAAGGCACTTTTTAAGGTAAAATCAAGAGGAACCTTGTTCCCTGGTACTTGAAATTCAGGAAAGAATTTAGTTGAAGAAGGATGATCATAATCCTTGATAAAAGAATCAACAGATGAACTGTGCTTAGCAGATTTATCACGAGCAACCAGTACCTTCAATGCTTTTTCCTATAAAAATAGAGAAAGCAAGCATCACAAAAGGAAAAGCAGCAAACTGAACAAATAACCATAAATCATGATACTTGCCATATTAACTTTAGCAAAATCAGACGGCTTCTCATTTCCCAAGTGAATCTCAACAACATTCCTCAAGGCATTCTGACTACACTTCTCAATCCTCCTAAAACCCTGAACTTCAGTTCCCATGGCTGAAGATTCAGGGTGCTCCGATTTAGGTACATCGGCTGTGCAACTATGATAATTTACAAACACAATGTACAATTAAATCAGTAGAACAGCAATGGATACACCCCACTGTGACTACCCTAACAATTGCATGAAATGAGATACCGTGAAACTACAGTTTCATGATCAACAACAAAAGCGCATCTAGGGCTTCGTGGCATTTCATTAACAATAGTGTCCTGCTTCTGCACAAAACAAGGTTGTACATCAAGAAAACCACCAAAAAGAACATTTAACTTAAGTTGCTACTAACAACTCTATATGAAAGTTAGCCAGTCAACCTTGAATTATATGAATAAAACTCTATATTTTGGAAAAATATACCTTAGCCTTGTCTTTCCCAAAAAGCACTTTACATCTATCAGTCGATTTCCTCACAGGATATATGTCATCAACACATGTATTAATATATCTAGGCATCTTTGCTGATTCATTTTTCTTCATTCCGTTGGTTACTCCACTGTAAGACCAAAATAAACCCATGGCCAATAAACTTATAAATTGAAAAAGAAATAACTAGATTAGGGTAAGAACATGCCTTTCACAGCGTATTTCCAGACCCAATTTATAATCCAAAAGTGTTCCACCAGTCCTCTTCAATTGTTCATCCTTCCATGCACAATTCCATAAAGTAAAGCATATTGAAGATTAAAATTAATAGTTAGTTCAGCAAAACATTAGCTCAGCAAGATGTTACCACTAACATAGAGTGACAAAACTTTGAACTTGCAAGAGTATGCCATTTATCCCAAGTAACAGGCCTTAATCGTGTTGCTAAAAAGGTGGAGTAAGCATACCCTGAGTTCTGAAGGAGTTTTCCTTTTCATTTTCAATCCAGACTGAACCCTCGCAATGGGCTGAATTATTACAGACAAGGACGACTCCAAGACAGCAGCTTTAGCCATTATACCGAGCTTCTACAGCCGCATATTTCCTGCTCGACCAATAAACTGCTAATATTATGCCCCCGGATCATCGACGTAACAGAAATGCCTTCAGAGAGACAGTACGAAAGAAGAAGCTTCCAGCACTTGAGACAACAAAAGCTACACCAACAAGAAATGAAGATGGAATGCGCTTTCCTAACATGTAACTGCTATCACGAAATGAGGAAAGCGGCAAATGCATCAAGGCAAAAACGGCGGGAACAAAACCCAGATCACGAATTACCCGTCAAAGAAGACGTATTCGAATCAAAACCCTGGGATCAATTCACTAGCGGGCATAAGCAAAGAAGAGGATGAAGATCTCTTCGCCTTAGCCCCGAGCGTCCAATTTAACCCTCTAGAGAGAGAGATTTGAAATAATTTGAACGAGATTCTATTTCCCTCCTTTGCAACTAGAAACTTTGGGCCGCCTTAATTTTACTTACGAGTCGTAGGGTGGCAATTTTGTTAGAAACCTAAGATTTTACAAAAAAAATTGTTAGAAACTTGAAAATCATTTAAAACTCATTCTCATTTTATTTAATTCAACATTGATTTTATTTTTTTACTTGAAATTAGAAATAAATCTGACTCAATACATAATATTTATAATTTTTTAAAATCACATAAAAATTTCTATTTTTATTAATATGTTATAATAATTAAAGTCTGAGAACATAGCATATTAAAGGTCAAATCTTGCAAGGGCGAGATGAAGGTGATCTAATTTGAGCTTGGATCGTACAACTAAGGTTTGATTCATCGATTTATAGATAGGTTCGATCATAAATCATGGCTCGAACCCCTCGGCTCAAGCTAAGCTCATTCATTTATAGAGAGACATGGATTGTGGCTTAGCTCGACTCGACAAAGAGTTGATTTCAAGTTGGCTCTAACCTTAATCAAGCCGCTTCAGCCCTCAAAATCTTAAGAATTATTTTGAGAAAAAAATCTTTAAACTACCTAATTTGAAATTTGAACTTGGGACAGTCATCCATGAGCCATCCCAACACACACCCGACCACTAGGTCACATATACAATTATAGAAAAACAAATAAATTATATAAACAAATGATATTATATTTAAGAAAAAAAATATCAGGCCAAGGTCAATTCAAATCGATCAGATCTAGACAATGGCTTAAACATGATTCTATAAAGTTACGAATTGCAAATATAGCTCGTGACTCAATTGAATAAGTTTGACTAAATCAAGTGATTATCAAGCTTTGGGCCAAACTCCCACCCTACTTTAAGGGATTCTTTAAGTATAGTATGGTGACCGACCTGTCCCATCAAACCATTTAATGATTAACAATAATTAAATTAAGATTTTGAAACTCGGCCGAAACTACTGAAACTCGGTAGTTTTGGATCAATTTTAACAGAAACAGATCCGAAAAAGCTATTGAGTTCCAACCAAACAAAAATTCGACAGTTTCGGTTGAGTTTCAGTTGAAGCTGCCAAAACTCGGCCCAAATGGTCAAAACTCATTTTTTCCCAAAAGATAATATTCAATAATTATTATTAATAAATTTAATTTAAATTTATTAAAAAAAATCAAAACTGTCGAAATTGTTGAAACTGATACTTTCATTTTGTAACTAAAACCGAAGCTGAGTTTTAAAACCTTGAATCAAACCATTCCAACTTATTAGGCTACTAAAACAATAACTTTTTGCAATGTTAGAGCCATATATCACCAACGTAACATCCAAATGTTCTTTTAAAACTCCACTCATAAATATGCAGTAAAGTCAACTGAGGTTTTAATTAGGTTAGCCTGCCAACAAAAGCCCAACCTAGGAATTTTTATTCATAAACTGGTTGACTTATTAAAAGTAATATGCCTTACTATGTTGTTGAATATTATTATTGAGAGAAAAAAATGTACGGGGCATTTTGGTCCTTTAAAGTTTTTCTTTCTTTTATTTGTAAAAGAAGACATTTTCTGTCCAAAATGATCAAGCAAAAATGATGAAACCAACCTTAGCAACCTAATGCTAGCAACTATGAACCTAAAGGAGCCCAAGAAATTGAAATATGGTTTCTGATGGTAGCTCGTTAATGGTCAATTTCTAAAACGATGAATGCTAAACTGCAAAAAGAAACTCAAAGTATGAAATGACCAACCATGCTTTTAATACTTATCATCCTTAAGTAGCTGATGTAGGACAAAAATGACGACGATCAAATGGATAAAACTTCCAAAATTTTACATGAATAAATGCTCTTTTACAAAATTGCCAAATGGCATAAAACTTCCAAAACATATAAGAAGGCCGGTTGTTTTATATAGCTAACCCATCTTTATATAATCAATAAACTATCTACCTGAAGTAATCACAAAGAAATGTCATTGCTGTAGCGTTATTTTCACTAGTAGTATGCTCATAATTATTTAAGCAAGCAATGATTCCCACCTTGCTCCTAAATTTTCATGAGAGCAGCTTACATCTCTTAGAGTATGCTTAGGAATGCCATTAAAAAAAAGTTTAGGAATATTTTCAGTATTTTTGAGATAGAAAAAATATATATTTTAGGGTAAATTACATCTAAATTTTTGAGTTTAGGACATAATAATATGCAAGTTTATAATTTTAAATTTTTAATATTAGGATCTCTTATTTTGATATAATTATCATATAAGTCATTTTTATAAAATTTTATATTAAAATGTTTTTAAATACATATTTACCTCTCTTTCGCTCTCCCCTCTCAACATGTCTCCCCCCTCTCTCTCAAAATCTCTTGTTGGTGGAAATGCGCAACAGCTGCCAGCCGTAGAGTCCTCTCTCTCCTTTTAAATCTCCCGCCTGTTGCAGACTTGAATCAACTTATTATTAGTCTTAATGAAAGGTGGGAGCTTTTCAATTTTACAACAATATTACATTTCTGAAATATTTACAGAATTTCTTCTTATTGAAGAGGAGATAAAGAAGCATTCATTTTTACAAATACAAGAGAAAGTAATCTACAATACTGAAACCTTTGATTTCAAAAATGAACAAATTTACAGAAAAGAATAAACTATTAGTCTTCTATCAGAACAAGACTTTGCAAAATATTTGAAAAAATATAAAACTACTCTCCTTGAATTAATACAAGTAGCCTTAAATAACTACATAAGAATTGAATGCCTCTATTCTTGCCTGTTTTCATGATGGAAGTGCCTAAATTAATTAAGCACTAAGCTGTCATTAATCAGAGTTATGAAAACTAGTTTTAATCATAGAGTTGTTCACTTTTTACATTTTTCTTGACTTGAATCTACTAGAAGTAGCTAAGACTAATGTTATTATGATGTTGTATTATATTATTTAGAAAAATTAATTATTTAATTTAATAATATATTAATATAATGTTATAAAAAATTATAAGATTATCATTATAAATTTATATTTAGAATAACTATCATTTAGATTTCTAAGGTTGGGGGCAATATCAAGTAGGTCTATGATTTCAACAATCTTAGGGTTTCTGAGGTTAACATTAATATTTCAATCAAGTCTTTTTAATAATTTTAAAAAAAAAACTTAAAATTACTATTATATTCTTCAGCTTTCTCCATTTTCCTCTCATCTCCCCCACCCTAGCTCTATTTCACCGATGCGGGTGCGGTAGCCCTAATGGTCGCATGCAGCTGTTGCAATCTAACAGCTAATGGTGAAAGAAAGAGAATAGTACTTTTATCATTTTTTTATTTGAAAATAAGTTTTATTTAAAAGATGATGAAAAAATTATATAATTTATAAAAAAAAATCTAAATTAAAATATTAATGTCAACTTCATAAGCCTCGTTGAAAGGATTTTAAAATTATAGACTTATTTGATATTTTTCCATCTAATCTGAAAGGCTTGGATGATATTTTTTCAATGAGTGACATTTAACTCTCAATAAAAGGAGAGAAATCTACATGTAAAGTTATATATGTTCTTAGTAAGAACATATATACTTAGATAATATTAATGCGTAGTTATTATGTTGGAAGCACTGAACAGCCAAATGCCTTCAAAGTTATAACTATATATAGTTTACTTTATGTTTAATGATATATATATAAATTAATGAATACTTTTACGGTATGATTATTTCAATATAATGGAATTGTCATTCCAAGGAGAATGGAATAACAATTATTTTATTTATTTAGATAAAATAGAATATAATATAAGAGATAACTAGGAAAGAAAAGTACTAAAATATCCATAAAAATAACTTAATAAAATTTTATATTATTTATTATTATTAAATTTGATTTTATGCAAAACAATTAAATAAATATAACTTATATAATTATATATATACACGTAGTATGAATATGCATATGTACATACATGTATGTATGTATGTGAATAAAGATAATTTTGAAATAATATTTTTAGCCCACGAGGCATAGCCAAAAAATAGCTATTCCTTAGATGGAAAAAAGGAATGACTATTTCATAAAATACGGAATAAAGATTCTTATCAAATAGCAATTTCATTAAAGTAAATATAAGAATAACTATTCCACAAGAAATAAAAGTGGAATAAAATAATCATTCCATTCAAATAAACACACCCTTAATCCTTAGAAGTTTTCACACCAAAATGCAAAAGAAAAAATTCAGATAGAAACAAATCAACTGTCACACAAATAGAGACAAACATAGTAAATGCCATTAACTAAAGATCTAAAAACTATATTATTGAAATATATATCCTCTTCTATCAAATATATATATATATATATATATATATATATATATCCTCACATGGAAAAATAACAAGCTCCTTTTTAGATATCCTCCCACCTTTTGATTTATGAGGCTGGTTATCCTTTTTTTCAACTTATATTCCATATTAAAATTTAAAAAACTTATTTCTATATTATATAATAACTTTTGGAGTTATTAAGTTTTGACTCAAATCTAAATTTATTTCCAGTGAGTCAAGAGAGTCAACATCAACTAAAAACTTTTATTTTGTAATCTTTTTTGGACTAAAATTTGTTTGATTCAATTTCAAATTAAACTTAAAATCTAGCAATTTTTAAGCTTCTTGTAAATTTGCCAGCCTTGGTAACATAAGCAGTGGTTTTTGTTTTAGTTTGCAAAAGGTGTATTCAGTAATCTCAACCCATTTGGTATTATTAGCCCATAAATAATTGGCAGAAGTAATAGCTACAATGGTTTCTACATGAGAATTAGCCAAAATAGCTTATTAGACATATACTTCTCGAGATCTTGAGCAACTTGATAAACTTATTTAAGGGTAGGAATTTGCTTCAAGATAATCTCGTGTTGTATGTCCTCCCAAAGATTAGATCATAATCTAGAGAATGTGACTTCAGAGTTCTCACGAATACCACATTGCATACGAAATTCATTGAATTTTGTGATATACTCAGCAATAGCCTTATTGCCTTAAGTCTATTTTTGCCATTAATCTAATAGATGATATTGGTATGAGATAGAGACTTCTTTCTAAGTTTTACTTTAAGCACATCCCACGATCCAACCAGTTCTTGTCGAACATGTTGCAAGGTTCACTTGGCATTATTTATCTAGGGCTTAGCTTGCATAATGAGCTTCATTTGACAAACCTAACCTTTCGATGCTCAGACATATCATGCCATTCATAATACCAGTCCTCGTCAGCTTCCTAATTTAAATAACTTTTGGGTCCAATCGATCATCAAAAGTGGGGGCATCTACCTTCATATTATACCAATTATTATCATCAAGCTCACTTGCTTCACGAGCATGATAACCTGTAGGGTTATGATAGCTCTTCTAGGTTTGTAGTTTTGCCTAAGTTGTTTGACCTTAATTTCACTTTCCAAAGTACTATGGCCTTCAAGTCAACCAATTCTACCATCCATACAATTTTATCTAGCCATAATATCAGCTAAGGCTCTTCAGAGCTCGGGATCCATGCTAGTGGTTTGTTTGGTGTCAGAAATGGGCTAAGAAGCACGAACACGACACGGGACATGGAACACGACACGGACACATAAATACATCAATCTTCGAAAAAATAACACATTAAATAAATAAAATTATTTATAAAAATAAAAGAAACTATAAATTGAAGGAGAAGGAGAAGGAGAAGAAGAAAGCAAGAGAAGAAAAAACAGAGAAGGAAAAAAACAAAGAAGAAGGAGAAAGAGAAGAAGGAAGCAGGAGAACAAAAAGGCAGAGAAGGAAAAAATTAGGGCAGAAGAAACCTGCACCGCAGAAGACACCGCCGCCGGGCTGCAGACACCGCAGAAGAAGGAGAAGGAGAAGAAGAAGAAAGAGGAGGAGCAGGAGGAGAAGAAGAAAAAACAGAGAAGGAGAAAAAAAACTAGAGGAGGAGGAGGAGGAGAAGAAGAAGAAGCCGTCGCGATCGCAGAAGACGCACGCAGAAGAAGAAGAAGAAGAAGAAGAAGAGGAGGAGGAAAAGGAAGCCGCCGCGACCGCGCAGAAGAAGATGACGCACGAGGAGGAGCAGGAGGAGAAATTAGGGCACGCCACGCGACCGCGAAGAAGAAGACAACGCACGCGGGAAAAATTAGGGCAAGCGCAGGCAGGTTTTTCCGTAGAATTTCAACCGATTTTTTTATAAATTTTAAGTTTATTTTTTATAAAAATTAAATTAATTTATAATTGAACTGTAAAGACTTATTTGATTGAAGAATAAATTTAAGTAATAAAAGTGAAAATAATTTATTTTATAAAATTGATGAAAAAAAAAATTATTTTAATATTGAGAGGTGCGTAGGATGTAAAAAAAAAGTTGATTTTAAAATTTGAATTTGTGTTGAATGTGAAATAAAATTGATTTTTAAGATTATAATTTATGTTGGATGTGAAATAAAGTTATTAAAATTTATAATAAATTAAAAATATTATTATTATATTATTTTTTTTATTTTTGGAAAGAAGCCAAATATGCCCTAAGTTTGTTTGTAAAATTTAAATTTAACAAGGTTAAAATTAAATTTAGATAAAAAAAATTTTTATTAAAAATTGTAAATAATTTGAAATAAAGTTAGTTATTATGTTGGGATATGTGAGGGATGTGATATAAAGTTAGTTATTATGTTGGGATATGTGAGGGATGTGATATAAAGTTAGTTATTATGTTGGGATATATAAAGGACGTGAAATAAGTTAGTTATTATTTTAGTAATGTGTGTAGGATGTGAAATAAAGTTAATTTTTAATATTAAATTTTATGTGTGATGTGATATATTTGTTTAAAATTAAACCAGATTAATGTTGAACTACCAAACAAATATAGGCTAAATATTCTACAAGTGTCCAAAAGTATTCGCAAAGTGTCCAGCAATATCCTAAATATATATTTTTTAAAAAACACAGGACATGTGTCCCATTGTGTCTAACACGTGTTCCGCCATGTCTATGGCATGTTTCGTGTCCGACACGTATCCGACACCTCCACGACAACTTCTTAGAAGCGTCCGTGATTCTTAGGAAATGGGATACGAATAACAAATTTCGAGCAAATTTTAGACGAACAGTAATTTTCATAGATATGAATAACCAATCTTAATGGATCGAATGGAAAGATTCACTTAAGTTGAAGATTTGAGGCATCGAAATGCAATTTTCCTTAAATAAGTTATGACTCTTCTAACATTCGGGCGTCCGCTGATTGGGATTGCAGGCAGCTTAGGTTTGAAGCATGGGTAAGCTTGGATAACCCAATTTGTGCAAACTTGTGTGTGAGCTAGGTGCAGCTTGACGGAAGGCAGACGAGGAGTATGGGGAAAGCAGGATAAAGTGTGAGTGCAGCTTGGCGTGCCCGACATAAGTGGCACTGCGCGGGCGATGTAGTTTGTGTGGGCGCCACGAGGCAAGATTGACACTACTATTAGAGCACAAGCAAGTAAGCAAAAACTGATGTGCACACAACTCAAGCACAATTTCTACATAAGCGGGATTGAGGTTGATGAGCTGGTTTCGCAAGGTGACAGTGGCGAGGGTTCAAAGCTATTTATTGGAGGTGGTGAATGTGTGACATAACAATGCGTCTAGGGGATTGAGGGAAGGGGAGGAAGGAATCATTTCGAGGGGGAAAAGCTTGAGTAGATGGATAAAGTTTAAGATAAGCCTCTCCAAGTATGTAGAACTTAGACTCGAAGTGCAAGAGCTTTTAAGAAGGGGCTCCATATGTGAGCTTATTTTCTCACACTGTCCCAGCCCCTTTTACTCCTAAAATGAATGGTAGTTAGTAAATATGCATAGGTTTGATGGCCATCAATAAAATTACAATCAAATTTCGTTTTCTAATCGCGAGATTGGATAATATGTTGGACATAATGGTTGTGGCACAAGTCTTTTCCATTCCAAATTCCAAGATCAATCTACAAAGTGGCTTTTACAAAATTCGGGTGTGAAAAGGTGATGAAAAGAAAACTATCTTCAAAACTAATGATAGCTTATATGATCATCAGTGTCTTCCTAGTCGTCTACTTCAATGATATCCTGATTTATCCTTTATATTTATCCTTTATGTTGGGACCCAAATGAAATATATCATATCTTGAAGGTCCTTGTTCGCAATTCTTCAGCAACTCCCATTCTTGTTGAAGTTGTACTTGCACTGTCAGATAGCTAAAATCAACATTTACTTATTATTTTTATTTGTTTTAAATTGTATGGTTTCATTTTATTTTGACTTAAAGGAAATGTTTTCGCATAAATTACATCCGGTTCCTTGAATTTAAAGTATAACATCACGCAGGTTCATAATATAAACTATTTAACATCTAGGTCCCTTATCAGATATATATATTAATCATGTCTATTTTATAAAATTTTATTATTAAAATTTTATAAAATATTCAAAATATCTCAGTCATCCCCCTCTCTCTCTACAACGTGCCACCACATGAGGCCAGTGGTCGCGCAGCAACCCTCCCTCGGCCTTTAGTGAGAGAGAGAAAGAGAAATGGGAGTGGGCAAGGTGGACAGAGAAAAGATAGAGAGTGGAGATTGAAAGGAGATAGATGATAGAGAGAGAAGAGTATTTTAAGTATTTTATAAATTTTAATATTAAAAAATTAAAAAACGGACCCAATTGATATATATTTGACTTAGAGATTCATGTTAATATGCCTTAAACTCAGGACCCGATGTTGACCTGAGAATGACCTACAAATAAAATATTCTATACATATTCCATTTATGCTTAACAAACGTTAATTTAAGTGGCATTTATGTAATATTTAAGATTACAAGGTAGCACCACCAAAAATAAAGTTTGAAATATGTTTAATAAGTAAACATAATCTTGGAGAGTAACATATATATAGTTTTCCCTTATTTTATTTATTTTTTGCAATTTTAGACCTCAAAATAATACTTGTATGAAGTTTATTAATGTTTTGTAATTTTTTTGGATTTTAAAATAATGATTTCCATAATCCCAGACTTTGTTTTAATGATTTTGGACTTAGGGTCTGTTTGATTCTCATACTATTTTAGTTATGTCAAAAATGTATCATGCTCAATATATTAATCAAATTTATTTCAACTTAACCAATTAACTTTATGTTTTATTATACACATATATTAAAGTAAGATCACAAATTTTATGATAAGATAAAATTAGTTTTATTGCCAACCATGCCCTAAATATAATATACCAAAGAAGTTAAGATTGAGTTGCAAATTCTCGCTACCGTGTGTTGGCACACAATTGGAGGTGGCCGAGCTGGCAAACACGTGTCGCATCACTGCTAGTGACAATTATCTCTATAAGGCTACATGTGTGTTAGGATGATCATCATTCCTCACGCTTAAATTTGATGGCTTAGATCAAACGGATCTATTCGTGAGATCCAAACTCGATCTACACGACTACTGGGTCATCTTCTTCTAGGGGTGGCAAAATTGGTCGGCAGGTTGGGTTCGGGTCAAATTCGAATCCGACCCGACCCATATAGCCTAAATCCGAATCCGATCCATTTATTAAATGAGTAAAAATTCATGACCCGAACCCGACCCGATTATGCCTAACCCGAACCCGATCCTTTTAATAAATGGGTCAAAATTCATGACCCAAACCCGAAATTTATGGGTCGGATTTACGGATCGGATCGTATATCGCCACCCCTATTTTCTTCCTTGGATTGACCCAATAGCGCGCCGGTGAGATCAAACCTTCTTGCCAAAGCTGTAACAGTCGTCCTAGCCTGAAACTAACTAGAATCAATGCAAACAATCGCTCAGCAAATTGACACAATCAGCAGGAAAACACTCTCAGTCATTTCAGTGCCATCTTGCTCTGAAATTGGATTTTGGGCTTTTGGCGATGACGAAATTCAGAGGACGGAGGCGATGTTGTATGCTACTAAGCTGCAGCCGAAGAGGGAAAAGGTGGGGGAGCCTTTTTGTCACAACCCTAACCCGACACCTGAGCTCAACGCAGCGAATCAAAGAAATAATAAGGCTCGGTACTGAGTAGTGTGACAGAATATTGAATAACTTGATATGATAACACAACTTTAATCTAACAAATAAAATTCTTGACATACAATTAGCCTAGATTACTTAGAATAATAAACATCGCATATTTGTCAACCACAACATAACCACACCAGTTATAGATATCTTAGATCGATTTATACAGCACCTGTGAGATATCAAAAATTAATATTACATAAGTTTCTCTAAAAGATACAAAAGATTAATGACAGAAATAATAAAAGAAAATCACAACTATAACACTTTCTACTCGCTCATCTTCCCTTTTCCTTGATCTTCTTGCGCAACAGTACTTGCCAAAATAGGCATCAACCATCCGACCCCAGGCTGAGTAGACACTAGCACTAACAAGCTAAATAAAAAAAAATATTTATAAGCAAGCATATGATCTCAATCTCATCACCACTATCGTTAATAGCAATAACATGAGAAAATGTAAGAGTCAAAAAATAATAATAATATGCATACGAATGCAAATTTAATTTCACAAATAAAATCTCGTTTATAGTTATTAATCAATTTTTTTTTTACGCAATAGGGCCCTGGTTTCTTGGTTTACGCCTCAACTGCCTTTTCACACATTGAACGTCTTCGCGTCCTAGCCCTCAGTGGCAAAATAATCATAAATAGCTCTCAGCAACAAGTTTTTGGGGATCGTCACCCCCTCGGCTCAAGTCAAGGCAGGAACGTAAACGCAACAAGAAACCTTATTTAAATTCCATTATCGCACTTTAATATCATGTGGCAAATTAACCATTGAATTAAGTCTCACATGCCCATTTGCTTGCCCCTGGTTGATTCCCATTACATTATTCAATACACTAAAGCTCAAAATTACATTAATTACATGATTGTGCATCACATGCATTTGATACAAGGAAATGCCATCATAAATATACATGAATACAAGAAAATCAAGTATTTTGTCTCCACTATAAATTTTAATAGCAATTGATAAATGAATAACAGACTATTGCTTAACACAAAAGCCATAGCATTAATAATAATCATGCCAAAGTCACTCTTTTTTTAAAACATAATAATAAGCAATATGTCAAATCAACTATATGATATCTACACTAAAGAGCATATTAGTGTCATTCACTTTATGGAAGCATGAGATCCATAAAAAAAAAACAGAGAGAAAATTTTAAGCACAACAACATAATAATATTCCTATAATATTTAATTAATAATCCCAATTTAGAGATTTCTCATTTTATAAGCTTAACCTTAAAAAAAAATATAAAATTTCCATTCACTCTTAGCCCATAATAATACATAAGAATTTATAACTCAAATTATAAGATATGCTAAATTACATAAGCATGGAGTTCAAGAAGCAAATTAAATACTTAACATGCATGCTTTATTTTACAAAATATAATTTAAAAGCAAGATGAAATAAACACATCATTCAACTCATTTATATTTATATAACTCGAATTATTGAATTCTAAGTTAAGTTTGAGATTTATACAACTTATTAGAAGCTAGAGCCTACCTATTGTTTGCAATGCAAGTAAGATGAGTGAATGAATTTCCTTCTCTCTTTCCCAAATGGAGAAGAGGATGAAGAGGATGAAGAGAAAAACTCAATTTATGAGTGAAATGATGTAGCTACAGCAATTCTCTTTCCTCTTTCAAAGTTCACAGCATCCAGCCCCAAGTTATGCCTTCTCTCTCTCTCTCTCTCTCCCTCTCTCTCTTGAATATTATAAATTTTAATCCCATTAATGCTTACACTTGGCTGCATGTGAGCCTCCTTACCTCAAAACTTGCCAAATGTTCCTTTTTTTTTTTTTTAAGAAAGGCCACCAGCATCATTTTCCTATTTTAAGTTAATAAATGATTTAACTATGCCTAATCAAACTTAACCAAGTAAATCTAGCTCAAATTTTTAAAAATAGTCACTTATAGAATGAAGTTTCAGCTTAATCAAATTTATAAAATTATTCACATATAAATATATATATATTTTTTAATTTTTGACACAAATAATTTAATTGAGAACATAACAAAATATGATAAAATTAAGTACCTAGACGTTACACTTCTCCTCAAAAAGAAGAGATGCTGCAAATTCGGGTGACGGTCCCCACAATGGTTGCAACACTATTGTCGGCGCTGACAAACGAAGGTGCTAGTGATGCTATAGTTAGAGTGGGCGTGGCATTATTATCAAAGGTAGCCGGTCCGTTGAGCCAGGCGGCCATCGATTTGGACGATTCGCCGCTAAGAGATTCAATAGGTGAGGTTGTTGTAGTAGAGAAAGCACACGCCCTTGACGCCTCAGACCGGGTACTGGATCTGGACGATGAGGTTTGCTCAATTACTCATGATCACTTTTAACTTTTACTACAATCTCGAATACAAACCCAATACTGTGGTTAATATTCCAGTTAATACCATCTATGCTTCCTTCTTTTGTACACCTTCTGATCAATCAAAAGCAAATGTCTACCTCCTGAGCACATTCCTCTAATCCACATTATGAAAAGATTATCTCCCTCCTTGCAAAAACGAAATTGGAGGAATAGTATTTTCAAGTCAAACATATCGAATGTACGCCCTTAAACATCACCTTCCTACTCATCATGGTCTACGACTTTTTGCTTGGATTCGAGAGCGTTATTTGCCCAGGAAGGCAAATACTATCTATATACCTTTCTGTCATCTTTTTACAGCATTTCTGGTCCACATTAGAATAAGAATAAGGATTCTAGTTGACACAATAGGAAAAGTGAATATGATTCACGCTGAGTTTCATGCAAACTCCAGATTTATGTGCAAAAGTGGTAGAGGAGTTTGTATATTAAGAAACCACCAGCTTTCTCTCGTAGCACCACCACAACAAAAAGAAGCACAAGAAGAAGGAACTCAAGATGAAGATGATTATGGAATTCCTAACATGGGAGTAGAAGAAAAACTCAATAATAACCCTTTCTAACTTGGATGACTCCGTAGGGTGAGAAAGATCCGAGTCCGAGTTGAGCCAAACAAGGCTCCAACTCGAATCAATAGTTTGCTTCCAAGCTTGAGCTCGGCTCAAAGCTCAAAACTAATCAATTCTAGCTGGCTCAACTCGAAAGTGTTCAATTCCAAGCAAGCTCGAATAATCTGATTATTCTAGCTCGACTACAGATCAACCCTAGCTCAAAAAATACAAAAGTAAATCATTTCACATTAAATGAGTTTGAAAAATAATTAAAACACAATCAACTATCACATGTAAAAAAATGCATGACATTCTGTAATGAAAGAGAATTAAAAATTTTATAAAATATTTTCAAACTTTACAAAACAAAATAATTAGGTAATTGCACTTAAGCCCTTGAAGTTAGAGAGAAAATATAAATTGCTTCTATTTTAAACTTTTATAAGAGATGTCCCTCATGTAGCATAGTTAGAAGCAAATAAGCCTCTCACATTGATTTCTTTCATTTTTTGTTGTTCTTTCAGAAAACTATCAATAATAATCACAAAATATACAGCAAATGTGTAAGTTTTAATGGACAAAAACATCCCAGAAACCAATTTGCAATATAAATATAACCTTAGGGCCCTAAGGACAACTTTAAGGTTTCAGAATTTAAATTTATTATTTTAAGGGTGTGTTTGTTTGTAAGGTTAAATTTAAGAAGGTTAAAATTAAATTTAGATAGAGATATTTTTTTATTAAAAATTGTGAATGATGTGAAATAAAGTTAATTATTATGTAGGGATATGTGAGAGATGTGGTATAAAATTAGTTATTATGTTGGAATATGTGAGGGATGTGATATAAGTTAGTTATTATTTTAATAATATCTGTAGGATGTGAAATAAATTTAATTTTTAATATTAAATTTTATGTGTGATGTGATATGCCTGGTTAAAATTAAATCAGTTTAATTTTAAACTCCTAGACAAACGGGGCTTAGTTGTTATTTGGAAAAAAGAAATAAATAATGGAAAGATAAAAATTTCAATTTTATTATTTTAAAAATGTAATCTTTCATTTAATATTTTAAAAGTTTTATGTATTTCAATCCTTAGTGAAAGGAATAAAAAAAAAAGTAGCCAAAAAAGCAAAAGTAAAAGAGTCATCTAATTAGATTTTAATAAGACTGTAATGTTTGAGACTAAAAATGAGCACAAAACCATACCCGAGGGGCTTCTTTTATAAAATTTTAAAAATTAAAACCAATTTGCAATTTCTATCTAACATCACAAACCCAAATACAATTTACCCAAAAATTTATAAGTGTATTTCCAAATATTGTTACAATAAATACAAATAATAGAATATAAATATGTCCAGACACAAATATGTAACACACATAACATAAAAAATTTTATAATATTCACCTCAGTTCAATACATACATGATACACAGCATAGAAATTTTTACAATTTCAACCCCAATATTTTCCATACACAAAAACAATAAATGGAGTCCTGGTCTTGGACAGCAGCAATCTATAGGACTTCAAATAGCTCAACAATGTCTATAACAGCAATTGAATATAACCTCAGGTCCTAAATACTCAGCAATCACAGCAACCAGCATCAAATAGAGAACATGCATGAGAGATTTGGGATTTTTATGAAGCCCCTCAGCAAATCTTGGTATTTAAAATCATCTCGATTTTTACAAGTTACAAAACCTGATATTATTGTCACATATCAAATATCAAGACCTCAACAATCAGTGCAAGTATCGATTCATTGTACATATCATTGTATGTATGTCATTATGAATAGTATATATATTGTATCAAACGCAATATGCAACAACAATAACACCAAAGGATAAAGAGTGTGTGGAGTTTGCATCATAGGGCACAATCCCAAATCTAAAACTCAAGCAGAAGAGATAAAAAAACAAAATAAATTCAATCAGTGAATATTCATCCAAAATAGATCGAGCATTTAGAGATAATAGCAAACTATGATTAATACATACTATAGAGTCCCAAAAAAAAATTTAAAAGATGAAGGCAATTAGTTCTTCTATACACCAAAAATAAGTGAAGCACATGCAAAAAACATTTCACAATGCAGAAGGGTTGGCGAAACTATCTAGAATTGGAACATTTAAATTTTCTTCAACTGACATGTCACACTGTAGATAAACAATGAATAAATTCAAAAAATTGATTGAAATAATTTTCAAAGCACAATAGAACTTACAATTGAGTCCTCAGAATTCTTGTGTGCAGCCCTTATCCAACTTTCAACACAAACAAGTGCATCAAAAATTTTTAGAGAAATAGCAATTTGATAATCCCCTAGTACCATTCCACCAGCACGAAATGCATCTTCCGCAACAATTGTTGCGATTGGGATACTAAAAATGTCCTTAGCCATTTTCGATAATATTTTGAATTTTGTCACAAACATTTTCCACGAATCAAGAAATTAAAATGCGTTTCAGGATATTATACAATTGTTTCATACAAATAGACCTCCAAATCCAACTTTTGGGGTATTAAAGGACCACTAGAATCAATATAGTCATACAAAATAAATAGTACATCTCTAGTGGAATTATTAGATTGTAGAGCACATGAACTAACTTGGTCACTTAGTCCTTCCACATTACAAGTTGAACTCATACCAATTGCATAAAAAACAAACCCCCATGTAATGCTTCATTGTTTTTATCTTCTCATCAATCTTCTATTATGCATAAATCTATGGATAATAGAATTTCATACAAAACATTTTCATTCTTGGATCTAATATGCAAGCAGTAGTAAATAACATGTGCTTCAGATCAATACTTATCAAACTTCTCCTTCATATTGCTTGCCATTTGAGACGAGGATGAAAATTTCAAAGGACAACTATTTTTTAACACATTTTTAATCATAACTAAGTTAGGCAAAAACCTGTCTAATAAAAACTTCAATTGTAGAGCTAAAAATAGATAATAATTTACGAATCCTCTCATATTCATCCCATTCAAAATCTAATGGCAGCCAACATTAATTAAAGTTATACTCAGGAAAAATAACCCTATAAAAAAAGCAAAATCTAGTATCTTGTACATCGAGTTTCATCTAATTGGGACATCAACACACAAACCTCTTTGAGTGGACAATCCCAATTGTCGAGCAATCTCCCTAAGCTTATGCAACCTACTAGGAAATCTCTTGATAAACAATTTACTTTCTCAAACCGTATCAACTATTTTCTTTATAACTTTGATATCATCCTGAACCATTAAATTCAAGACGTGTTGCACACCTAACATGAAAAAATTTGCCCAAACATTGAAAATCACATCTTCTACTAAATAAAGATTTTAAATTTATAGTTGCAATATTGTTTGCTGATGCATTGTCTAATGTGATTGTGTCAACCTTACTTTGAAGCTCACACTGTAATAAAATGTCATAAATAACTTCAGCTATAACAGTGTTTGTATGTGGAGGATTTAAATTAGCAAAGCTAAGCATCTCAGCCTGTAAATTCCAATTTATGTCAATATAATGTGCTGTAAGACAAAAGTAATCCACTATTTGTTTTAAAGTCTAGCAATCACAAGTCAATGAAATTCTCTCAACCAATTTCAGATTTTGTTTTAACCTCTCCTTCTTTGACTCATATCCTCTTAGGCATTCATCTTTGATGGTGAATCTTGAGACTTTCCTGTAGTTTGAGTTTAATGACTTCAATAAGATGTTAAATCGATATTCAATCATCATAAAAGAGAACTCGTAATCATTTTAGCAATTGGAGTCATCACTCTACTATGATCATAAATAGTAGAAACACACAAGGCACCTACAACTTCAAGAACTTCAATTTCTTTTAATTCAATGTTAAAAAACTTTTATTTATTTCTCACTTTACCTTTATCAGTACTGCTACAATGATAATCTTGCATATGTCTATTTAAGTGAGAGGTAGTACCAAGTTTTTTGCTTAACATAAGCTTTTCTACAGTAGTTACACTTCCATTTTTTAATGGCCTTGCCTTTAGCTGTGTCAGACCCAGAGGTGAAGTGCTTCCAAACATCTGACCTATGTTTGATATCTTTCGTGTTTCCACCATAACATCACCCTCAACCAGTGATACTTGCTCCTTATTACCAAGAGCAGTAGCAGCAGTTCAACAACTGTAGGTTCTGCATCTTATTAATTGGTGCAACAATTAGAATCATTTGAATGGCTTCTTAGGCCACCTTATATATCTCTCAATTCTTTTTATTCTTGTATTTATATCAATACTTATAGCAGATCTTCTTCTCTTTAATTTATTCTTGTATATCGAGACTAAAAGGTGATAGATGGAAGAAAAAACAAAGCGCGTCTAACAACAACAACAATAACAACCAAGCCTTAATCTCACTAAGTGGGTCAGCTACATAAATTCTTTGTTTCCATTGCGCTTTATCAACTACCAAATTTTTATCTAAATTTAAGTAACTAAGATTACTTCTTATATTTCTTGTCATGTCTTCTTTAGTTTTCATCTTCCACTTTGTACATGGGCAAAATCTAATAGCTCGATTTTTATAACTGGAGCTTCAATCGGCTTACGATTTATATGTCCAAACCATCTAAGCCGACTTTCTCTAAATTTATTTTCAATTGGTGCAACACTAACTTTCTTTCGGATACACTCATTTCTCATTCTATTCTTTCATGTATATCCACACATCCACCTTAGCATCCTCATTTCTGCAATATTTATTTTATTTGTATGTTTCTTCTTTGCAGGCCAGCATTCAGCACCATATATCATCGCTGATCTTACTACAGTTTTATAAAATTTACCCTTAAGTGTGGATGAGATTTTTCCATCGCACAACACACCAGAAATAAAGATGTGACAAAAATTCTAGTTACGTAGATTTAGATAAAAATTTAGTAATTGATAGAGCGCAATGAAAATAAATAATTCATGTAGCCGACCCCACCTAGTGGGATTTAGGCTTGGTTGTTATTGTTGTTTCCTCTTTGTAGGCCAGCATTCTATACCATATATCATTATTGGTCTTATTATAGTTTTATAAAATATACCCTTAAGTGTGGATGAGATTTTTCTATCGCACCAGAAGCATTTTTCTATTTTACTCATCTTATTTAAATCCTGTTAATAACATCATTATGTATTTCATCATAATTTTGAATGATTGATCTAAGATATCTCAAGCGTTCACTTTTCTTGACAATTTGATCACCAATTATCACATTACCAATTATCACATCACCAATATAAAAAATTTCTTTTTTGACTAAATATGCACTCTATATATTTAATTTTTGATTTATTGAGATGAAAATTTTTAGATTCTAGGGCATTTCTCCAAAGCTCGAGTTTCGCTTTAACTCGCTCTTTAGTTTTCTCAATAAGGATAATATCATCTGCGAAGAGCATACACCAAGGCATCTCATCTTGAATATGTCCAATCAGGACTTTCATAATCAAAGCAAAAAGATACGAACTTAAAGCCAAGCCTTGGTGTAATCCAACTGTAATAGAAAAATCCTTAGTCAAACATCCTTGTGTCCGAACACAAGTAACAACTCTTATATACATATCTTTAATAACTTGAATATAAGCAGTGTAAATTCATTTCTTTTTTAAAACTCTCCAAAATACTTCTCTTGAGACTTTAACACAATTTTTTTTTAAATTAATAAAAACCAAATGTAGGTTTTCCTTTCTCTCCTTAAACTTCTCAATAAATGAATAACTTTTATAGTAGATCTACCTGACATAAAATCAAACTGATTCTCTGATACCTTAATATTATGGCGTAACCTATGTTTGATTACCCTCTTCCAAAGTTTTGACTTATTAATTTAATTCCTCTATAATTGACATAATTCTGTACATTGCCTTTATTCTTATAAATAGATACCAATAAATTCTCTCTCCATTCATTTGGCATCCTTTTAGTTCAAAATCATATTAAACAATCTAGTGAGCCAAGAACTCCTTCATCTTCTAAGCACTTCCAAACATCTATTAGGATGTTATCCGGTCTTACTATTTTTTAATATTTCATCTTCTTTAAAACCTTTCAGACTTTAGCTTTACTGATACGTTAGATGTAAGAATACTTTTTACTTTATTTTGGGATGCTAAATTCAATAAAATCAATTGAATTCTCACAACCTTCATTAAAAAGCTATTAAACGTAACTAATCAATCTATCTTTGATATCTTCTTTCATGAAAATTATTTTTTGATCTTCAACTTTAATATATTTTACTTGAGTTAATTTTTAGTTTTTTCTATTTCTTGCCTTAATCATCCTATATAATTGTCTCTCTCCTTCTTTAGTGTCTAGCTTCTTACATAAATCATTAAGAGTCATATTCTTTGCATTGCCGACTGCTTTCTTAGCTTCTCGTCGGACCACTTTATATTTCTCCCACTTATCTTTATTTTTATTTTTAAATTAATTTCTATAACAAATCTTCTTCTCCTTACTTTTTTCTTGTACATCTTTCCACCACCAAGTATTTTTATTATTTGAAATCATTTCTTTGGATTCTCCCAGCACATCTTTCGCCACCTTACGGATACAGTTAACAACCGTCAATCACATGATCAGTTTTTCCGTTAATATTCCATTGCCCAAGTTTTAGAACCTTCTTCTTAAATATACATTTGTTCTCATTCTTTAAATTTCACCATCGAGTCCAAGGATAAAATTTTGGCTTATTATTTCTTATTAGTTTCTCTCCAATACTTTATCTCAATCTGAGTTCTTGAAGTTCCATTCTTGTACGTGATAACATGCTTCTCTCTCTTCTTAAATAAAGTATTAGTAATTACAAGATCATATGCTAAAGAAAATTTTAAAATAGTTTTATCCTCCTCATTTATCTCTCCAAAATTATATTCATTATGGATGCTATTGAATTCCTTGGCAATACTTCTAATATGTCCATTTAAATCTTCTCCAATAAATAATCTTTCCTCCTGAGATATCTCTTGTATTAACTCTTCCAAATTATCCTAAAATTTTTTCTTTATGCTCGCACCAAACCTACTTGGGAAGCATACACACTTACAATGTTAATAATTATTTCATTGATTATAATTTTTAAAGCTATAATACTATCACAATTTCTCTACTTCTACTATGTGATCCTTCAAGCTCTTATCCAGAATTATACACACTCCATTTTTATTTTTATTCTTACCAGAGTACTAAAATTTAAAACCTAGGCCATCGATTTGTTTGGCTTTCTCTCCAACCCATTTTATTTCCTGCAGGCACAAAATATTAATCTTTCTATGAATCATAATATCCACCAACTCCATTAGCTTGCCCATCAGGCTGCCTATATTCCAAATTCCTAATTTAGTTCTACTAACTTGAGTTCTAATATGATGGACTAGCTTCTTTACCCGCATCCGTTCATGATGTGGGGACCCTTATTCACTTTTTAGTACACCCGGGCGCCGATGCAGCGAGACGGCCAGAATAATGTTTAAAAAAAATTAGGAGTAGCACAAAATAGGATGCGACAGCTAGCTAATAAAAAGAGGTTAGAGCGCACTCTTGAAGTTAACTGACTGAGTTTATGTGAAGCTGAAACCCTATAAGCAAGATTCAGTGGCTCACAGGGATAGCCATAAGCTTTCTCCCAAGTACTTTGGCCCTTTCAAGTGATTGAGAAAATTAGCTTATAAACTTAAGCTGCCAGAAGGTTCAAAATTCTACTCTGTTTTCCATATATAAAGCCAATAGAAAGATGGTGAAGAAACTTCTATATTCCAAAACTAGTATAGTTTAGAAACTCAGTTACTTTCCATACAAGAGGTAAATACATCAAGAGTACATATTTGATGCGCTTTGATGCCAATCACTTCAAAAAACCTTCCAATCAAAACCACAGAAGCAGATGGAATAAGAAAAGGAATCATTCAATCAAGAATGCACTGAGGAAGAGGAAGAGTAGAGGAGGAAGAAGATTGATTTCATTATTCTCCTCTTCGCAATTACAGAAGAGGGCCTTACAAACTATGCCCCTGCTACACAAATGCCTGTACAATATATTATTCAATATTATAGTGCTATGTGGCTACAGGGCTACACCATCTAGCAGTAGATTATTTTGCAACAATACCCTCCCTCTGCAGAATACCCTTGTCCTCAAGGATTTAGAACAAATTGTGGAAAGTTTTGCCTCACTACTTCCACGATCACCCAAGTTGCATCCTCCTTGCTAGCATTTATAGTTGTACAAGGACTCTTATCTTTTTTATCAACCTGCAATCCAAAATTGCTATCGGCTCCAGCGGGTGTTTGCTAACTCTACATTTTAGGATCTCTTTTCATTTTATAATGAACATGTGAGGAAATTGGAGTGGGAGTGCAGGTGCACCAACTGCTAAGAAGAAAACTTGTATTTTTAATATTCGTCGTTGCAACAATGAAGTGATTACGCAGTTCTTTGTTGAGAGGAGGTGATACAAGTCTGTTAGCATGGTAGAGGTGGTAGCTAAACTTTTCTTTGTGTTGTAAAACAAATTTTTGGTAATTATGAAGATTGATTTCATTTTTATAATTTATTTATGTTTTAAAGTTTTTAACTTGTTATTTTAGGATTGTTTTGAAAAGTTAATTCATACTTTTTTTCAAGTAAGTATTGATTGTATTCACGAGTCCTGTATTTTTTTTGAAGTATTTGTCTTAATTTTCAAGTATTATTAATATAGAAAAATTAAATTTATTTTTAAAAAAAAATTGTAAAATTGGTTCCAAACCGAAGCCGGTGTGGTATTGGTAATAATTGGTTATTTGAACCTGTTTGGATCTACAGATGTTTAGGAACCAATTACCAATTCTAGCTTCAATCTAAAACAAGTCGGCAAGTTGCTTTGTGGATTAGATCGGTTTTTGCTCCGCTTTGTCTAGAACGCATGGAACTGAATCGAAACCTCCTTAATCCAAACCTGTTAGCACTATGAATTTTTGTCCAAGTAATCACTTTTTATCATTTGGATGCACAGCGTGGCATATTCGATATTATATGCAAGTTATATCTTGGAGTATCAGTGTTTGATATGAGTGTGATACGGATGCGATAGCCCTTTTGAAGTATCCATGCTTCCTTGAAGCTATTTTACTATCTAAATGCTATTTTAGAGCCTTTAGGCTCTGTTTAGCGCGAGGACCAAAATCAGATCAAAATGGTATTTCGAGTATTTTAGTGTAGGATGTGAAATAAAATTGGTATTTTTATTAAAAATTATTGAGAATGTGAAATAAAATAATATTTTTTATATTAGAATTTGTGTAGAATGATTAAAAAATTTATTTATTATTATTTTTTAAACTAGCACTATTTTGGTTTTATTTTGGTTTGATTTTGGTCATCGCGCCAAGCAAGGCCTTAGATTCTGTAGACGAAAGAAATTACTGGGATCAACATCTAATTAACCTCAAGGACCCAAAAGAAATGATTCAAACTTTGACTTGTGCGAAATAATGGACTGAGGTAGTTAGTCTAATTCACCTTTTTTTCATAATTATGTTATAATTTTAAAGTATGTAAGTTGCCATTCACGAAAAAATTGGCATTTACATAGTTTAGAAAAATAACAGACAAAAATGGATATTGAGGCTGAACTTAAGACTTGATCAAATTGATCGTCTATTCGAGCATGTGAGCAACTTATTTAAGTCATAATTAGGTTGATCCTTCATTCACCCCAAGCTATTTAAGATGGAGACTTTCTCCGCCAAATTGAGTTATGCTCTAGTCGTGTCGACAAGTCGGATCATATTTTAGAATTTCCTACATGTGTGTATTCTATTGTGCTTCTGATTCTCTCTCTAGATCTCAACTGGGGAAGAACAAGCTGCCACAGGAAGTCCTCTCTCTTGCTGTGATCAACAGATGTCCCAAGTCAGCCTCTCTCTCCATTTTGCTGTGACCAAAGGTGGTGACAGGTTTGCCTCTCTCTCTCTCTCTCTCTCTCTCTCTCTCTCTTTCACTCTCTTTTGTTCCTGTGAATAAAGTGATGAATTAGCTTGGGAGTGAAGGGAGGGCTGGAGGCTGCAGGCCACAGCAGTTCTCTAAACTCTCACCAGAGAGACAAAGGTAACATGAAGAAACTCTTTTAAAGTCATGGTTGAATGTGGACATAGTGATGTTAGGTGTTGGTGGCCACTGAAAGTAGCTTTAGTGCGGTCTTCAATAGATTGTGGAGTTCAAGTTTTTGAAAGTACTCCACTACAAGGATGAAACAAAGGTTATACCCTTTCTCCTTTGACCTTTCCATGCTATCTTTAACCCCATCAGCATTGTGCTTATCTTGTTAGTCAAGGTTTACTGATTTTTTTTTTTCCATCCTGTGTGGCATTCATATTTGATTACTTACAATCTGCATGATAATGGATTTAAAAGTATCAATCTTGATGGTGACACGATACTCTAAGTGGGGGAGTGAACTAGATCTAATAAAAGTCGAGTTTAACATGACTTACTCTTTCAAATAGCAATAGCAACAACCAAGTTTTTATTTCACTAGATGGGGTCAGTTATATAAATTCATTCTTTTCATTGCATTCTATTAAATAATAAGTTCGTATTTAGCTCTTAGTATATAAAATTATTTCTTATATTTTCTTGTCATATCTTGTTTGGCATTTCTCTTCTTTTTTTTATATGGGCAAAATCTAATAATCTAATTTTTTTTATTGAAAATTTTATTTGTCTATGATTGATATGTTCAAACTATCTAAATTGACTTTCTTTGAGCTTCTTCTCAGTTAATGCTACTCTAATTTTCTCACGAGTATACTCATTTTTTATCTTATTTTTTTGTATATGCCACTTATTTATTTTAGCATTCTCATTTCTGAGACACTTATCTGATTTTGCGTGTTTATGCTTTGTAGACCAGCAGTATTCAGTATCATATAATATCGCTGGTCTTACAATTATTCTATAAAATTTATTTTTAATTCTAAGTGAAATTTTTCTATTACATAATATATCAGTTGCATTTTTTCATTTTATCTGCCCCGCTTGAATTCTATTAATTATATAATCATCTTATTTTACTATTATAATATCCAAGTTAAAAAACATGAGAACATAAAGAGAGAGAAAATCACCCAACCGGCTAATTCCACGGTGACTCCACTGAAGAGAAAACCCAACAACTCAAAACCCTCCACATCTGCTGTCTTCAGCAGAAGATGATGAAACAATCCTAAAAGATGACAGATCAGTTCTAAAAGAGAATGTTAAATACTATTTCTCAAGCCCTTACAAGACCGGTGGAAATAAAATGAAAAGATATCTGTATAAATGACATTGATAGCAAGTTAAGACTAAGCTACTTACAACAAACTAAAAGGATCTTCCTTTATTTTTTACATTTTTTTCTAAGGAGAACTTGCACAATATGTAAAAATTTGAAAAACTTATTCATATAATCCATATCTATATAAACATTACAATAAAATTTTGAAAAAAAATTGCCAAAAAAGACTAAGGAACTCACCATCACATTCATAGTTTCTTCACAATCTCTTCAACTGCACGTTCATAGTATCGCATTCTCTGAGTTGCAACAATTGCACTGTCAAATTCTCGCTTATTGAAAGCTTCATGAAAGATGTTTGACCAATCTTCAAGCTTCTTTTGAATCTAAATCAACGGGACAGTAAATAATTTAGCTACATACATGAATAGGGTATAACTAGTAATTATGTTTGAAACTCGAAATCCACTTGATAACAGATCAAATTTTAGTTGAACTGAAATTAAAATTAATATGTACTTTTATTTAAACTGAGAAATATCTTTAAGTATTTATGCATGCAAATTTGATTACATTATACATAAACATTAGGAGTGCTCATTGGACCAAACCAGACTGGTTCCAGTACAGTCCCCAACAAACCAGAGTTAAATTAGGCTAGAACTAGTATGGTTTGGTCCACAACCGATTTCAGACAGTAACCGATTAAATCCAAACTTTTTTTATTTACTGTTTTTTTAAAAAATATATATGTATATCTATTTATATACATGTTCTGGACTCATTTCAAATAATTGAATGATGTTTAAAACACGTCATTTTTGATTAATTGGAAATAATTTACAATAAAAGAATAAAACCAAGAAAGAACCGATTATATTGAAATAACATTACAAAATAAAAAAAAAATCAATTTTCGTAATTACAAAGAGTTCTTGGAGTACTCTTCTTCTGAACTATCATTCTTGAACTCATCTTCAAAATTATATTGCTGATTTCATGATTCGACAGCAAACTAATTTAATAAACAAGTAGCTGCATAAGGTGGTGGTAGATAAATTGTTTCTGTGATCTCTAATTATTCTCTTTGTCATGGAGAAAGCTATCTTGGATCTACAATCAATGCATGTGCTGCAAGAACGTTGCGAGTCAAGGCAAATAGAATAAGGTACTGTTTTAATTACACTTCCATCATTCCAAGGCTTGACTATGGTTGTAGGTTGTTCGCTAGCCTGTGCTCTTCTCTTATCTGAAGTGACCACTTTGTTGCTGCCAACCCGAGAATATTGAAAATGCCAGTTTTCTTCTACGTTCTTGCATGTGCCTCAACACATCTCACGTTCCTAATTGCAGCTTATTTACTATAATATAGAGAAAATAAATCTTAAAGAATTGAAAAAACTAATGCCTTTTCAACATCAATATCACTCCTAAGAAATCAAATTATTCAGCGTAAGAAAACGCAATAGATTTGCTCACTTGGAAAGAATTAAGCATGCTAGTTAGGTATACAAGAAAAATATTTTCCTAATATTTTTAAAATTTTTTCTCTATATCTGTGACAGATTGAAAATTATGATCTAATCTAAAATCCAAAAATTTCTACAAATCCTAAAAAAAATAAGGTAGGAAAATTTTTGATATTGGGTAGTAGCAACCTGAAAAAATTTCAATTGCTTCTTTAAAAGTAGATAATAACTCAAATTTTTTAAGAAAGTCTAATCATACGAATATAAATGAAGATTTTTATTAATTGTACACAAATTGTAAAAAGTAGTAACCAAATCTTCTTAAGGTAAAACTGATTAGATTGAACGATGAAGCAAATTTTATCTAACTTCAATAGACAAAGGAAATTTGATGTAATTTTTGTTTGCACTAACATAAATTCATTTCCATTCATGCTTAACATTCGAATTTAACAGACTATTTAGCTACATATTTAATTTTATCTATAATCAAATATTCAGTAGTAAAAGCAACAAACAAACACAAATTTATGATATAACATGAACAACAAATGTAAAAAAGAGGTCTAAAAACCCGCAATAAATAAAAAATTGTAGAATTATTATTGGAACCATTATCTAAAATAATAGAAAAAACAATCATAAATTTTACAAACATTACGAATATATAAAAGTATAGTAGCACATGTATGAGCTTTGTTTAACAGATTTAAAAATAAAATGCACTTCTGCAATCTCCAATGACCATTAATCCAATGACAAGAAATGATTAGATAACTTTTACAGATTACACTAATTCAGATATCAAAAGTCAAACTAACCATACAACAAATAATGGAGAGCTACTCAACGAGAGATTTTTCGTATTCTTCATACATAGCCAAACAATCCTTTTTTTAATGAATGCCTATAAATATGTTGGTAAAATTGTTGTAAACACTGAATGACATATTCTAGATAACCCTGCCTTTCATATATTATGAATGGTTGTTCAGTTCTAACAACAAAGCAAATTAATCCTCTACGTACCTTATCATTTTTAAAAAGACCAAGTGATGCGGGACAGATGAATGATAATGCAGTTTAGAGATCAGCAATTTTATAAAGCAGATTTTCACAAACTAATGCTTGAATATCAGAGAATAATTTTGTGATGACTGAGAAATTAATTAAGCCCGCAAAACCAATTACTTTTAAAATTTTAAATAAATTAGATCGAAGGTAATTGAAAAATTACCAATTCAGATTAGGGCGCAATCCGGTTTTCAATAAATCAGAAACAGGGAACATGATTGAGGGTCTCACAATATTTAACCAACAGTAATTTAAATTCGCTCAGTAATGAAAA
>JAEMOT010000398.1:19579-56615 GCA_019297695.1 Apostasia ramifera | reverse complement strand
TGAAGGAACTGTACGAGAAGTCAAGGTGAATGCTGGAGGTGCAAGCTGAATGAAATCGAACTCAGATGGGAGGAGCTGGAGCGGGTGGAGTTTAGGGATTCTCACCCAAGGCCCAAGCCCTTCTTCCCTATCCAGGATATCGATTCATTCCAGAATCAAATAATCCCAAGGGAAACACAAATCAGATTTATTCAGCATTAAGAAAATAAGAGTAACCGAGAGGCGTTTATATAGGCCTCCATACAGACTGACTCAATAAAGAAAAATACGTAATGTAATAAATTCCTCACACAAACGAGAAAATACTAGATAACATGCCTAAAATAATGATCACCGAAATAGAAACAACTAATACAAATAAATGCAAGAAATAAAATCATCCTAAAATGAAATCTCCTATCAATCACAATGAATAAGAGATTTCCAATTCATCGAGTCAGCAATCCGCAGCATCCATCTTTCCAGATCAGTCCTAATAGTCAATCAATCCAGATCGAAGCAGCATGGCTAGATCTCGACCGTCGACGATAAACTCTGCCAGGAATGAATCGACGGTCGATCGTGGTGTCCCCACCACCAAGTCATGGAACCACTTTGTGGGTTTTATTGTTTGACTACCTTCTGCAACTAGTAGTTCTCTCATCAAATTTGTGAAGAGTAATCAGGTGCTTCTTAAAAGTACCTGTCACACTTGTATCACCCCGTTTATATGAATTTTGATTCTTACACAATTTGCAAACACTAATGAACTCAGGTCTCTCCAAATTGCTATTAGATTTTATTTATAAACTAAAATAATCTTATACATTACTATATTTGGACCGAGCCTTGCTGGAGACACCCAACGATTAAGTTGATGAGCTTGTGCCAGTCCAACATCACCAACTCCAACTCCAAAGTCAGGATCATGCTTTTAGAAAGATCGAGATAAGATTCATAAGTTTCATCAAAGTGCTTACCGAGAGGAGGGGAGTGTTTGAGTTCCAGAACATAATCCAAATCCGCTGCTTGTTGGCGTTTGGAGGAAACACCGATGGTGGATCAACGTTAGCTAGCTATCAAGATACTAAATTTGATTTCAGAGATTGTGTAAGAGAGTGACAAAGCTAATCAAAAGCTTAAGGGGTTTGTACTTTATGAAAGTCCGTCGATTTTTTTTTTTGAAATTCAGTAAATCATTCTATTTGCAGAGGACTTATATGTGAGAAATGGCCAAAATGGCATCAAAAAGATCATTTGATCGTTTGCCTACTAGTGCTGGCGACATTGGCTCCTCCTTCCCTCCCCTTTATTTTTATTCATAAGCACGGGACCATTTCTCTGATCTAGGGTTTGTATAACTGTGCTAGACCAATTCTGCAAATCGGTTCCAACCAATTCAATTCCAGACCAATTTAAAATAGAGTCGGTCTGTTAAGCATCCTGACATAACATGCATAGTACATATACATTATAAATAATACATTTGATTACATTTAAACGCACAACTCAAACTCCAAAATCAAATAATTTAGTGGAATCAAATCAAACTTGACTTAGAAATCGGGAAAAAGTAAACTAATATTAAGTGAATGTGAAACTCCCGTAAACTCAACTTGATGTCAAGTGCCACGAGATCCCATCGTCGCAAGGTCTAGGCTAAAATGTTATACCACATTCTTTACCATGAATTGTAGAGAGAGAGTTTCATAAAACTGAATTAGGTCATAAATTGATAAGCTAACAGTCGTTCAAAGCGATCAATGCTTTAGACATGAAGACAATAGGTAAACATTTCAATTCCCTTGAAAAAAGTGTGAACAAGAAAAGAACATGCACGCACACCTGACATTGAATCTTCATTAGTTCCTTATGACCATTAGTTTCTTCTACAGCTTCTCGAATCTCCATCATCTGCATAAAGATATAAAATGATGACCTTTATCAATTCGATGATAAATATTAACCAAAAGGACACATATGTGGCAAAAGTAGGGTGCAAACATGTTAAGAAAATGAAAAGTTTGTCTTTATAAAAACAAAGGGGCATTTACCTGCATGCCACACAAACTTCTTAAAATTACATCACACACATTTTCTTCACAAAATTTACACTATGAATTGTGAAGAAAGTGTGTGTGGTGTAATACATGAAGTTTTATGTGGCATGTGGGTAATTATCCCAAAAACAAAACATATGTTTAGAAAAATAACAGTCTCAATTGAATCCACATTGATTTTAACAATAATACTCACATTACGATAATATAATCGATTTTACTATACAATATGTAATATCTTCGTATTATAAGGGAACATGAAACGAGCATTACGATTAAATTTGATGTTTCAAAACTCAACAACAATTTCTAGAAAGTAACAATCAATATCCAAATCAAGCAATATACGATGGATAAAGAAATCAATAAAGGCCTAAGTTCAAGACGACACATCAAATAAAGTCAAGATAAGTGCTAACAGTCCTAGATATATTTTTGTATTATTGCATGCCATTTTTAGCTCATTTTTGGACCATTTAATTTAATTAACTTAAAAATTAAGATATGCCTTTCAAAAAAAATACTTTATGAAATTAAAAGAATGAAAAATCTCAAAATATAATTAACATAAATAAATTAATTACTAATATTAATCACTTCTGAAAACACACTGAACTTAACTAAGACCAAGATTAATTCAATGAAATAATTAAAATTTTCAAAAAACCAACCTCAAAATTTGATTATGTAGATTTGTTTCGAAAGGTAAAAAACGCATTTGTTTTGAAAGGTAAAAAGCAAATTTGTTATCTTATTTTCCATAAGATATGATCTGTTTATTGTTAAGTCAATTTTGCGTCTCATATTTAAACATAAAATCCAAGCTTTTTTTCTTCATTAGAAACCCTCCAATAATCTCACAATTGGCATTCGAGGAAGACATGTCCTCACAAACCTAACATATGTTCAGAAACAACCAACTGTGAGCACATCGAATCACCATAGAAAAAGGACTCAAAATCCAACAAAACACAAGTATGAGCTCAGAAACATGCTTTTAATAACTCGTTACCAAGTTGCAGGTACAATAGGCAAAAAATGTCTACGCTTGCAACTGCAGATTTCAAAGATGTAGTAATGTCAGTGCCAACCGAGGATAGTATCCCGGCATTGAGGACTACTTGAAGTCGCATAGGTCTCATCCTTTGTTGCCTCGGTTCCTACATCAGGGAAGCACTGATGAAGACCATCTTTCCCAATCAAGATTAGAACCTTGGGAAACAAAATGGGAAACAAAATGTTCCTCTCATCAGGGATTTTCTAGTACACTAGAGTCTACAGCAATAGATCAAAGGCCAACTAGTATTGCACCTGCATCCCCAGCGACTTTGACAGCAAGATCTCCACTGCCTTGTCAATGGCAGCTCTAACATCCTTCACTCGCTGACTAGCCAGAGCTTTATCTTGGATACCACATCGCGCAAGGTAGTATTCTTGGCCTACAACCTAGTCATCTAGGGTTGCATATCCAGCGTCTCCATTTGAGCCTGGGCCTTACTCCACTTGAGACCATTGTTTTAAGCTTGAAGGGCTTTTAGCTTTTTCCAGAGGTCGCCATCAACCTTTGGAAGTCGAGCAAAAGTTTCCTAGCGGAGGCTTTAAACCTCAATTAGAACCTGAAGGCTTATTCCCTGCGAGCGAGCCTCAAACTCCAAGCAAAAGGATTTGAACTCCTTCACCACCATCTCCTCCCAGGCATGGTCCTTCTAAATCTCGATAGCTAGAGCCCTATTGATAAGTGAGTTGTTACACTTCTCCAACTCGATTATTTACTCTTGGGATGCCAAAGGGTCTACATCTGTCACGTCCCAGCTATCAATACTCGGCCTCCCTTTTTGACTATCTAAGCTATTAGTAATCAAAACGTCAAACATCCAGTTTGATAAAGTGTAACATAAAAATTAATATAACTTGCCACAACTTTCGATACCTCTTGTCATATCTCGTGAATCTTCTAATGCAATATCAGCCAGCAAAAATAACAAGAATCCGTTAATACAAACTCTATAGGTAAAATAATATCCTAATTAAAACATATCATGAATTTCAAAATAAATAACAGATATCATGAAAAATAATAGAAATAATCATCAGTGAGTCAAAGGGACTTGCAATAATTATTTATACATATATAAATGTGTGGCATGCCTCGTATTAAAATATCTTTTGTATGCATAACAAAAATATTGTAAAACAATATAACGTGTGGAATATAAAAATCACCAATCATCATCATATTTTCTCATAATTCTCAACTCATTAGTTTCAGATTTTCTCCATTATAACACTTTTCTGTATAATAATATGAAACTATCATTTTCATACTCCTTTCACCTATAAGCCTAACAGAAGTTTCTATCACTTGTTATCCTAGAAATCTTGTCAGGAGCCGCATCTTATATCAGTAATTCCTTTTTTTAAGAAATCAGCCAGCGAAGACGGGGCTCGTCGGAATAACTCATTGCAGGCAACTTCCCGCCATCATTGGTTTTAAGTATACAAGTTCATCAGTACCACATCACCTCACAAAACATCAATCCAACTCAATTAGTAAATCACTTTGTTAGACACCACCAATTCATTATTCCTTTAGCAAATATATATATATATATATATATCTAAAAATCAACTTTAATTTTAAAGGAAAGAATTACTTACCTTATTTGTCGTTTGAAAAGGATTAAATCTCCACTTTTTCTGATGAAGCTCTTCATTGTTTTCCCTTTTTCCTTCCTCTTTTTCTCTGTGATAAATAAGGCAAGAGCCACACACACGGCAAAGAAAGAAACAAATAGTGGGTGCGAGAAAGAGACACAGAAGAGGGAGGCGGTCGACCTAGATTTGGAGACATCCTCTATGGATGTCCCTACGTCTAAGATGCCATAGATGCTACCACTACCACCACTACTACCTGGGAGATTCACCTAAAGTACGTTTTATCCAAGTAGGCTGCGATCCTGGGCACTCTCACATCAGAAAGGGTGATCAAGCCCGGGATAGCGTCTGATGGTGTAGCTTCCCAGTTAGACCCAATCAAGGCTTTGGAGAGCTTGCCTTCGCTGTTGCGGTCCTCGTAGTTGGTTAGGTCCAAAAAGTAATTAGTGAACTCCAGGCCGATTAAACCGGGGAATGGCTAAAGTGGAAGGACAAGTGCAGTTCCTTCTCACTACATTTGGAGAGAGGTTTGGGGAGAACGATGAAACTCTAGGGAACAATGGTGGGCCTTTATGGTGAGGCATGGAATTGGCTCCAGAACTCTTAGGCCTCCTTGGTTATTCTATGGGTTAAGATTGGTGTGACGACATCCAAGTATGTTGATTTGGATTTAAAATAATGCTGATTTGAATTCAAAATAAATAAATTTGTACCTAAATGTAAGAATGTTAGGCCTATTTATAAGAAAATAAAAATTGAGAGATCAAAATACAAGTTTCCCACAAAAATGGATAAGAATGGGCTGCCAACTTGCTAGCACCGCCTTCCCTTCTCTCTTTTATCGCCTGGGCTCTCCTTTTCCCTCTCTGTGATCAATTTTAAAGAAAGAAAAGAGAGAAGAATTCTCCCTCTCCCAATTTCGAAAACATATGCACCTTGCATGGTCGCACTCAATGTCTCACAATATTTGCACAAGTGCTTGCATTAGTTTTCCTACCTATCAAATATGCTTGCATTGCCTTTCGACGTGCATCCCAAGATTTCATATAACTTATGTTAGTCTATATTTTGCTTTTATGGGATTGGTTATATCCTTCAAACACATATTTATCCCTATTCGAAGGTCTGAAGTAATAAATCGTGCATTGAAACGAGATGTACATTACACGTGTTCGGTTTGGAGTCTTGGGTTAGAGCCCATATAATGTTTACCAATAATTGATATTTTCCACATACCAAACAATCTTTTCGCAACTATGCCATTTTGAAAGGGCAACGACGTACAGAATCATGTTTGTGTGCACTTGATGTCTTGCTTGCTTATATTTGACACTACAAGTGTATGTTGGACCGATTTATGAATAAAACAATCTATGAATGAGCATTGCAAATTCCATTTGGACGAGAAGCAGGTGTCATCCTTGAGCTCATCTAATTCATGGAAACCCCATTCTCTCTCATGCTCTTCCAAGGTTCTTTCCTCATGCTCCTCCAAGGTTCTTTCCTCATGCTCTTCTTCTGCTTCTCATTGTTGTGCTGACCTTGCAAATTGAGCATGAGCATTACTTACCTTGCACCTTTGCACCTATGAGAAGTCCGTGGTTGCGTAAATTCTGGTGAGACTCTCATCATGCATCACGAGCTCTATCCTCGAATGTGTGGCCATCATCTTTTGTGCCATCTCCATCCTATGGAATGCCAGGATCAGAAAATAAAGTTGACATGCTCATTTATTGGTATCCAGAGTCATAGCCATCATATGTTGGATTGATCTCGGAGATATAAATAGTTGAAGATCCACTGATGTGACATCACATAAGAAAAATTTTAAAGAGAAATCAGAGAATAAATATAATACAAATATAAAATATGTTGGTGAATCACTTGCTGTGCTTGGGCAGAGCGTATGTAGGCCAAAAGTATGTGTGAATCTACCAATTCTTGTGTGATGACAGTAATAGATTAGCTCATGTGTCCAGTCAAATTGAGTTCATAAATTAACAACTGTTATGTCTATGGCTCAACCTTTTTTGTATGCCGATCATGACCACCAGATCAATCTATTGCAAATAGTTCAATGAATGAGTGTCATTGTGGAAGCATGCTCAAACATCACCTCACAATTATCTTCATATTCAACAAGTCACGCCTTATACAAATATGATGTCATACTATTAGAATCTATTCACATGACCTGAAACTATTTTTCACATTTTGTAAATTATCATTACTGTTAAACTTAATTGTCTTTACTTTTTCACCTCTATAATTGAGCATCTCTCATCAATAATTTGGAATCACTTTCTCGAAGTTGAAGTTGCCCAAACATTGAATGACTCCACCAAATAGAGTCTAGAGTTGCATGGTTGGGTGCCCAAAATTTGGGAGACTCTTGTACAGGAGTCTCCTAAAGATTGGGCGACTCGATTAATGATCACCCAGTGATTAGCTGTACAGCCCTTCTTGTTTAAGTCACCTAAAGCTTAAGCAATGTCTCCAAATAAGTTTATTTTAAAGTTTTTTATAATTGAGATTAAATTATTAAGTAATTAGTTAATCATGATTGTTCTAAAAAATTCATCAAAAAATGAGTATATCTGTGAGAAGATTAGAGTAGTTTCATTTTAGGATAAAATCTAAAAGAATTTAGCTTAGATGGTTTGAACGTACAAATCATAGATTGATGGAAGCTCTAATAAGGAGAGTCAAATTATTGGATCCTGCACAAGTAACAAGAGGAAGAGGAACAAAAAACCATAGCAAGAAACTATAAGAATTGATCTTATATACCTTAAACTAAAAGAGGAATTGTTAATTGATATAGTATAATTGAAAGAAATGATTCATATAGCCGAGCTAATAGAATAAAGTTTCGGTTATTGCTATTGTTGAAAATTTTTTAATTACTTCAAATGAATGTTAAAAAATGTCTTCTTAAATGATTTCTTAAATGAAAAAGTGTACGTCAAATAATCGTTGGGATTCATCAATTCAGAGTACGTGAATCATATATGTCAACTGAAAGACCTTATTTCGTTTAAGCTAAAAAACCCACCAAATTTCTCTAAAAGTATATTTATCAATATTTTATATTTATTTCACATCACACACAAATTTAAATATTAAAATTAAATTTATTTTACATTCTACACAAATCTTAACCTTAGAAATTAACTTAATTTCACATCTTACACATACTTTAATTAAAAAATTAATTTTATTTCATATTCAACATAATTCACAGTAATAAAATAACTTTGTTTCACATCATAATATTAAAATAATTTCTTTCTCTTTCTGTTTTTAAAAAGACTTACTCTTTAAAAATATACTCTAACCAAATAAGGTCTTATACAATTCACATTCAACACAATTCTCAATGATAAAACAATATCATTTCACATTGTAATATTAAAATAAATTTCTTTCTCTTTCTATCTCTAAAAAACTTAAGACTCCTTAAAAATATACTCCAACCAAACAAGATCTTACGACCTCAAACAATTCCCTGATAGGAAAGATTGAGCAGAACCTTGACACAAAGCAAATTCAAAAAGGGTATATTAGACATGACTCTTTTCGTTCAAATTAATAATAGTGACCACTTAATCATCCAAGTTTATGTGGATAACATCGTTTTTACATCTACTAATGAACATCTTTATGAAAGCTTTGCCAAAAAATGTAAGCTAAATTCAAAAAGGGAATAGTAGACATGACTCTTTTAATTCAAACTAAAAATAGTGACCACTTAATCATCCAAGTTTATGTGGATAACATCATTTTTACGTCTACTAATGAACATCTTGATGAAAGATTTGCTAAAAAAATGTAAGCTAAATTCAAAATGAGTACGATGGGGAGTTAAACAATTTGCTCATTTTTCGAGTAAAACAACAAAAAGATGGCATTTTCATTCGTCAAGGTAAGTATATCTCGGATCTACTGAAAACATTCAAACCCAATAAAGTAAAACCGAATGAGACTCCAATAAGTCCCACTATGAAATTAGACAAAAATGAGTCAAGTAAAGGTGTCAACCAAAAATTTAAAACTATATTGTGGTATGATTGAATTCCATCTTTACTTGATGGCAAGTAGACTATATATCATATAAAAGTGTATATATATGAGTGATTTCAAAATAAACAAAAAAAATCACACAATACCACTTTAAAAGATTTTTAAGATGTTTAATCAGAACACCGAAATAGGGTTATGGTACCTTAAGGAGTAAGTAATTCAATTCTTGCAGAAAATTTGAACCTAGACTTTGTTGGGTGCAAAGTCGATAGAAAACACATCAGACACTTGCTAGTTTTCAAGACACTCATTAGCCTCTTGGTCCATCTATAACTAGAATGTCATAGTTCTTTCTACAGTTGAGAAGGAATACATAGAAGCGGGGAGCTGCTATGCACAATTTTTATGGTTAAAGCAATAATTAAGAGATTTCGGTACAATCGTAAACCAAATTTCACTACAATATGATAACACTAGTGCTATAAATTTAACAAAAAATTCAATACAATACTCGAATACATAACATCGAATAAAGCACAACTTTATTCAGTCACACGTAAAAAAGGTGAAATATCATAAGAATATGCTTGAACCGAAAACCAATTAACTGATATGTTAACAAAATTATTACTAGCATAATTATTCTATAAAATTATTCGTAAAACTGTTACGTGTGATATGCAAAAAATATGATTTTATTTTATTAAATTATTTTTTCTCAAAAGGCTACATTTAAGCTCTTGGATAATTTCAAAATGCCCAAAAAACCAATCAGCTTGACATGCAATTCACCCAATGGAAGACACACAAAAATGAAAGTATGACTTGAATTTGAATCCAAAGAGCACCAGTTTAAAAGGGCTAATCTATATTAAGATCAATTTAGCTTGATTGCATAGATTAGCCATTACTTAATCTTAATTAAATGGGTTTTAGCTGGTCTAAGAGAGGGCAAAGTGTCATTGCATGGTTTGACACATGGTGAGTGATTTGACACATGGCTTCTAGCTTATGCCATGTGATTTGGGCTTAAAATAAGATGGGGATTGAGTATTTTCAGCATTTTGATGAAGGGAAAAATCTTCCATTTCACCATTTTGCTCCCCTTCATTGAGTTGGCCCATGGATCAAAATCTAGGTGGAGAGATAACTCAAGGAAAGTTACGAGAGAAGCTAAGAAGATTAAAAATGTAAGTGAATTTCAGCATTTCCCCTCATTCTTTCTCTTCAATTCCCTCCCCTATCTCTCATTTTCTTCTTCCTTTTCTTTGAGAGGACTTCAGTGGGTATTCCAACTTTGGAAGAGAAGAAATTCTAGTCTAAAACTCAATCTTGGAAGGCTAACACAAGGTAAGCTCATACATATAAATTTAAAAATTTAAATATCAAACTTTGTAAGGATCGATCGTTTGTAAAGTCCACAAAATTGATTATTTTGATTATGAAACAAGTGTGTTAAATTGTTAACTTATTTCTTTTATGTGTTACATTTTAATTTTGAAACACAGCATTATTCTAATAATCATTTGCATAGAAGTATGACTTGAATTTGAATCCAGAGAGTGCTAATTTAAAAGGGATAATCTATATTAAGATTAATTTAGCTTAATTAGGTAAATTAGCCATTTTTAGCCTTAATTAAATGGGCTTTGGCTAGTCTAAGAGATGGCAAAGTGGCATTGCATGGATTAACACATGGTGAGTGATTTGACACATGGCTTCTAACTTATGACAAGTGATTTGGGCTGAAATTAAATGGGGATTGAGTATTTGTAGCATTTTAGTGAAGGAAAAAATGTTCCATTTCACCATTTTTCTCCCCTTCATTGAGTTGGCCCATGGATCAGAAGCTAGGTGGAGAGATAACTCAAGGAAAGTTACAAGAGAAGCTAAGAAGATAAAAAAATGTAAGTGAATTTTAGCATTTCCCCTTATTCTTTCTCTTCAACACCTCTCCCATCTCTCATCTTTTCCTTCTTTTTCTTTGAGAGGAGCTCAGTGAGTATTCCAGTTTTGGAAGGGAATAAATTTTGGACTAAAACTCAATCTTGGATGGCTAACACAAGGTAGGTAAAGCTCATACATATAAATTTAAAAATTCAAGTATAAACTAAGTACTTTGAGAAAATTGAAATGCACATTGGTGAATACAAGCTTGAATGCTGAGTTTATATATGCTTAGTAAAGTTTTCTTGTTATATAAGAATTCTAGAAGCTTTGGAGGCATTCCACTTTGCTGAATTTTGCTTTTGAGATTCATGTTTACAAAATTGTATCCTTGTGTTAAGTGTGACAATATTATAACAGCTAGGTATACATTTATTTAGCTAGAAAGATAGTCAAATCTTATTTATTTGACTTGAAATTCGGGTATGTTATAGTTTGAGATGTTTGCTGCATTTTCTATAACTGGAGTTTTCCCTAAGTTACATTCCATGATTAAATTTTAGAACCTTTTTGTTAAATTGTCTGAATCTGAGTAATTATGTCAGTTTAGTATACAGACAAAAATCTTTATCAAATGAAATCAGATTTGCATGAAATTTGTTTTGTGATTTAGAGGACTTTCATACCTACAAAAAGATATCTTGAATGCCATCAAATTCATAGGTTTTCATAATTTCTAATTATTTGAAATTACCTTACAGAATCTGTTCAGATTTTGATTTTGACACGTGCTGATTTAAACTAAATTTTAAAGTACTAAATGATGTCCAAATGTTACCGAAAAGGTAGTTGGAGAGTTCACTTGATTTGCTACAAATTTCATTTTCATCACTTGCTCTAGAACAAATCCTAAGTCAATGTTCTAATTGGTTGAATACAATGAATGGGTAGTTTCTTATTTCAACGTTGTATAACACATGGATAATGTGATGAGCCTAATTTGATGATTAATAAACAATGAGATAATTACGTCAAATAATGTTAATGAGTTATTGAAAATGAAAGTAAATTCAAGTTAGAGACTTGAATTGAAATTTGAGAATTAATTATAAATGTTTTTACTTGCGATAACTATTAGATGAGAGTTTTTTGATGCACTCTCCCCTATCAAACTTGAACTAGATGTTATATGATTTGTGGGTTATATGCCGTGTTGAGGGATACCTCACCAAAAAAAGACAATCTGAGTATAGTATACCAAGGGTATGACAGACTAAATCCATGAGAATAACAATATTGGCTTGTGGACGTACAATCTTTTGAATCCAATGTTAAACTTGGTATTATGTAATGTGATGAACTATTTTGACATGTTTTTTTTACTTATGAATTATTTTAAAGCAATTCCAGCACCATCATTTACTAGTGTTGTTTTGATTATTTATAGTTTTATTCGACAAATGTGATTTGAATGAGGTAGGAATTGTAAGATAGTTGTATTTTTTGGATTTTTTATCGATTTGGGTTTTCCGTCTGAGTACTTTGTCACCCCTCCTCCACCGTAAGTGGAGCGATTAGGGTGAGGGCATGACATCCTTGGCTCGATAAAAGGATCAGTTAGGTTTGAATCTTAAGCTCCGTAAAAAGAGTAGGTTTTCAATTTTGAGCCTTGAGCTCATGAAGGCTTAGGTTCCTTTTTTGCATTTAAGCTTGAGCTTAATCTATAATAAGCTTACTTTAGTGAAAACTCGAAGGAGAAACCTTGATTAAATAATCAGACAGCTATTCATCATTGTGTTTTCTTTATTTTGATCTTTTCGCATTCTCGCTACTGTTTTGCTAAAAATTATTGTACTCATGACAATTGTTTTTAACAATCACAAACAAGATATTATCTTGAGATTATTTGATCTTATATTGATTTTGAGATTGAACACCCAAAAAAAAATCAAAACAAAAATAAATTTCAGTGAAGCTCTCCTTAGTCATTAGAAACCACTATTATGCGATTTGAATTTTTCCTAAGAACTAAAGGCATTGTAAACAAAGCTGAAACTTTTATCAAAATCTAATTTCTTCATCTAACTTACTAACTCTCAACAAACTATTTACATAGTATACACTGAAATTTAAATTATATTATTTTTTTTATTTTTAACACACTAACATTAACTTACTGCAATACTAACTTGGACTTTCTGCACCTTTTAGTTTCCTTTCATCTAACTCCCTAACCTTCACTTCTTGCACTTTTTCATTTTGTTCTATTGTATATATAGTACACACATAAATAACAATATAACTATATTTATACTTATATACTATATTATATATAAATATATGTATAATATATGTACATTTACTTATACAAGCACACACATACACACATATAACTTTTTATTTTCCTTTCATCCAACTCCCTAACCTTCACTTCTTGCACTTTTTCATTTTGTTCTATTGTACATATAGTACACACATAAATAACAATATAACTATATATATATTTATATACTATATTATATATAAATATATGTACATTTACTTATACAAGCACACACATACACACATATAACTTTTTATTTTCCTTTCATCTAACTCCCTAACCTTCACTTCTTGCGCTTTTTCATTTTGTTCTATTGTATATATATTACACATATAAATAACAATATAACTATATTTATACTTATATACTATATTATATATAAATATATGTATAATATATGTACATTTACTTATACAAACACACACATATACACATATATAAGTATACATACGTAAGTATATACAAATAAATATAATATACTTATATTTATTTAAACGTATACTTATATATGTAAACTAAGACAAAAAATATATTGTTATACTTAAAAAAAAATTTATATACTTGTTCGTTGCTTGTTTAACTTTTGTTTACAAATAGGGAATTTTGCTAAACAAATTGTTTCTATACAATAAAAAAGCCTCACAATAGTTTAATTAATTAAAATTTACTTAGAAGCATCCAATTCACGTCTATCATTCTATTCAATGTTCACAAAAGATAAATAAATAAAAACTATATTACCTCTGCAAGCAACTCTGGATCCATAACGATTTTCTCCTCATCAACATGTATGCCAGCAAGTTGCAACTGCAACAAGATGATGAAATTTAATAACAGTTTTATATAAAATGGGGGGAAAAATAGGGTATGAAACCAAAAGATTGGAACCATTAGTGCCAAAATTGCGCAATCTTATAACCTATTTAGTGGAAAACTCATTGTTTATGTGGTAAAATTCAACATTTTGATAATTGCAATTTTGCACCTTTTTATATAAAATTGAATATTAAAGTTTTCCATTTTTGTTATGGAAATAAAATTTAAAGAGTATCATTTGCAATGCTAGTTCAACAATATTCTGCAATTTCAACCTAGATAGCAATATATATACATATCATTTGCATATAATGCAAAATGTGTTCTACGTGTCATATTAGGAATTCTAACTCACTAAATTAGTTTTTTCAATGCTAAAAAGTTTAAACCATATTCTTCTAGTTAAGCGTTTATTCTGGTCATTAAAATTACATCTGACCAATGTCCCCAATTGATCAAGAACACATAATTTAATGATCTTTAGACCATGTTTGGCACGAGGAACAAAATAGTATTAGTTTAAAAAATAATAATAATAAATAAATAAATTTTTTTAATCATTCTATACAAATTTTAATATTAAAAAATATTATTTTATTTCACATACTCAATAATTTTTAATAAAAATATCAACTTTATTTCACATTCTAAATCAAAATACTTAAATCGAGTATTTTAATTTAGGATGTAAAATAAAGTTGATATTTTTATTGAAAATTATCGAGTATGTGAAAAAATAATTTTTTTATATTAAAATTTACGTAGAATAATTTAAAAAAATTATTTATTATTATTATAACTGATAGAGCGCAATGGAAACAAATGATTCATGTAGCCGACCCCACCTAGTGGGATTAAGGCTTGGTTGTTGTTGTTGTTGTTGTTGTATTTATTATTATTATTGTTATTTTTAAACTAGTGTTATTTTGGTCCTAATTTTGATTCTCAAGCCAAATAGAGCCTCAGGCCTCATTTAATTCAAGCCTCATTTGGTTCAAGCCTAAAAAACTCTCAAATACCTCAAAAAAACTTTCATCAATATTTATATTTATTTCACATCATATAATAATTTTAAATATTAAAAATTAATTTTATTACACATCCCACATAAATCACAACCTTAAAACTTAATTTTATTTCACACTCTATACATACTTCAATAAAAAAATCAATTTCATTTCACACCAATCAGAATCCTCAATAATGAAATAACTTTATATCATAGCAAAACATTGAAAAAAAAAATTATCTCAAAAAAACTTAAAATCTCCTTAAAACATTTTCCAACCAAACGAGGCCTCAGGCCAAAACAATTGTCTGTTCAAAGAAGCTCAAGTCCAAATTTCTACCACACTATATCTATTTGCTTAAAGGCTCTGCTTACTTCCAATTACATCACCCTAATGGCTTCCAATTACACTCTAAAAAACAGTATGGAGTAAATAGTAATAAAGAAAACCTGTCTAGTTTCTTCTATTGCTACTATTTGCATCACATATCGCATCATGCATACCCTTTGTTATGCTGTAGTCTATAGAACCTTACAAGAGAGCACCTTTTTTTGTAATAAATACATGATCAAGCTATCACCATGTCATGGAAAAAAATTATTTGCTGGATTAGAAAATTAACTATTAAGCAACATTAACCATTAACAAAATCAAACATCTCCTAAGCAATTGATAACCAGATTAAATGTAATACCTTGCAATCATAAAAGAAAGTTTGAAATGAGTTAGAAAAGGTTCAGAGATACTGCACACGTACTAAGTATAATGCCCTTGACAACGGTTGACTAAGTGTGCGATATGCATCAATCACTCGTGCAGACTGCTCAGCAGCATGAGATTTCTCTTTCTAAATGAAAGGGATAAAGAAGTGCCATAAATCAGCTCATTATACTATAATTTGAAAATGTCCAGAAGTCCAATTTTTAGCAGTCAGATCAATCCATACTTCTGATTTTGAATGAACCAAATCTGGATGTAGCTTCTTCTGCCATTCTTTATACTTTCCTTCCAGATTTTCATCCCTCATATCATATCTTTGTTCCCTGTAAAACCAGAATATCCATCAAAAGCTATTAGCCAACTAAACCAAACGTTTCAATATTGCTCCAATCATCAACAACTCAAGTTGAAATGTGTACAATAACAAATTGCAAGTTTTTAGTATCATGCAGTGACCAACTCTTTATAACTATAATTGAAAAGACAAAAATGGAAATTTATAGTCATGTTCTTCATTCTTCCAAAAGAAAATCTCAGCCATGAAAAGCTAAATTAATCTAGTCAACCTGAACCCATCATCAGTACCATGCTAATTTAACATATACATATCTGTGACCTATCCCTACTATTCTATTTCCAGTGAACACACATACGTACGTACATATTCTACAATGATTTTAGATAAGCTTTAGAACCAATTTTTGAAACTAACTCCTTTTGCACATATAGAAGGATTCCTGCATACTGTGAAAGGGCACAATTCTGTAAATTAGGAAGGAAAGGGAATATTCATCCAAAATGCAAACTGGCAAAGCAATCGTGAGAAATGTGGCATGGAACTTCCGAAAAACCTAAAAAAATCTATCTCAGAATTTTTCCATGAGAATGTTTACAGTCCAAAGATCTGGAAGTAGTCCAACGACGAATCCACCGGCTGCACAGCTCTGCATGCTTCGCAAGAGAGGAACGGTCCTCGTGGCGGTGCCGGCTTGCCGCAGTTCCAGCACGCAGAAGCCTCCCCATTGCCCGATACTGTCGAGTATGGTGATCCGTCCCAAGGCCGAGAATGAAAGAACGGACAGAGATGTCGAATGCGTCGTAAGCCTCCCGCAAACCTGTGACCACCGGAAAGAGGAACGAACCCGGAGAACACCCTAGACTGCGGAGGAGAGAAATCGATGCCGTGAGGAAGGTGAGGGCACGATCGGAGATCTCGGCGGAGAATTGAGACCGTGGCGGCGGAGAGCCGCCTCCTACACATCGCTCTCCACCAAGCCTTGCGCAATTTCGGGTTTTTAAGCGCTAATAATCATTAAAATTTCAAAAAAATATAAATTTTTCAAATAAACCATAATTTCTATTTAAAAAACATTTCCGTAAATATGATATTCCATAAAAAAATCACTAATATTATTTTTTTAAATGAATTACTTTAATATTTAAATTTCTATGAATATTACTATTTTTAATAATTGAATATTTTAGGATAATATCTCCAGGTTTTGATTTTTAAGTAAATAAAAAAAAATTTGATTTTCAAACTTTTTATTTCCAGATTTTAATTATATTTTAATTTAATAAAAATAAAATTTTATTAAAACTTTTTTTAAATTTTTATTCATTTCAAATTGATCAAGCCAAACCTATTGAAACTAAAAAAAAATGTAAGGGCTAGATAAATTTAAAATTTTTTATGTGACAAAAAAGAATTAATTTTTGATATGTATTGGTTTTGTAATTATAGTTGATCATTAAATCAACTTATCAATTAACTTTAGAATCTCATCTAATTTATATAGTTTAAATAGTTTCTACTTTATAGAGATTTTATTTATGAGAAATGCTATATTTATTAAAAAACATCTTATATATTTGTACTTTAGAGGGCTAAAATGGACGGAAAAAAAAGGAATAATCAATTTTTATATTTAATTTATATTCAATAAAAATTTTAATAATAATTAATATTATTTTGCTTCTTATACAAATTTACATTACAAATTTATTAAATTTTTCCCTGAAGAAGAGCTAATATTTAAATCCATATCTCATAATAAATTTCAATTTTTATCAAGAATATTTCCCTGCTTTTTCCGTATGATAAATTATTTTTAAATATTCTACACAAATTTTAATTATAAAAAATAATATTTTACTTCATATANATTTGTGTAGAATGATTAAAAAAATTTATTTATTATTATTATTATTGTTTTTTAAATTAATACCATTTTGGTCCTGTTTTGATCTTGTTTTGGTCCTCGGGCCAAACAAGGCCTTAGTCCTCATTTGGTTCGAGGTATTTTTTTAGCCCAACACAAATTTTAATTATAAAAATTAATTTTATTGCACATCCAACACAAATACAAATCTTAAAATCAACTTTATTTTATCTTATGCCCTTTCTAATATTAAAAAAAAAAATTGATATTAAATTTAAAAAATAAAATATTTTTTTTTAATTCAAACCAAACGAGGTCTTAACCTCTACTTTTTTATTAAAAAACAAATATTTATGATTTCTGCTCACTTAAGTGAAGAAAAATGCGACGTTGTAAATTATGGAATTACACTTTCGGGACAATCGTGAAGTTAAATATTGGGCCGGGACTTACAAGCTAATGGGCCGGGCCCATAAGCCCACAGGCCTATCGTGTTTTTTATATTAAGCCCACAGACCTATCGTGTTTTTTATATTAAGCCCACAGGCTTACCTTAATACACAACGCTCATGGGCCGAATGGGACATATCCTGAAAAGAATTAAAATAAATAATAAGTTTGTTCCACAAAAAAAATATTAATATTTTAAGTTTTTAACAGCGAATATGTTATGCTTCGACAAAAAATTAGGAGGGTTAGTTTAAAAAATTAATTAATTATTTTAATAATTTACTTACATAGCATTATCAATATATGGTTATTAAAATCTAAAATGACATTTAAACATTACTAAAATTAGGTGATATCTAAATATCACCTTAATTATAGTAGAGAGAGAAGATTAGATTTATTTAAATCTATCATCTTTTAATATAATAATATTAAATTAACTAAAAAATAATTTAAAAATAATATGAATATGACATTGACTTCTAACTAGCATGGTTATCTATATAATTTTAAATCAAAAAATTTATTAGTTCAATATTATTATAATGTTATATCATGCTATTTAGAGGAACTAATTATTTTATTCAATGACTTATGTAAATAATATTGTAAAACAATTATCAGTCATTATTCAGTATTGATATTTATAAATCACCTAAAATTAGTTAACATCTATATGACACACTATATAATTATAAGGGAGAGAAGTGTGATAAAATTAATTTTCTAGGGATTTAGGAAACTAGTAATTGGTAGAGAAAATTTGCTAGTAACGCTCATGATAGAAAAAATTAGTTAACAGAATTATTATTTTTTTAATATAATAATATTAAATAAACTAACTTCATACTAACATTTATGAGATTGCGATACTGCATCAAACGTCTGGTATTGTTCGAAAATCAAGTTAAATAATTTTGAATCAAATTAACACAAGTTGGATTATTTGTGAGCTTGAGTTAATTCAAACTATGTATGCTAGAAAAGTAGTTGTTAGGTTTATGCATCACGCGACATTGAATGTTCAGCAAGTTATGTACCTAATTAATGACATACTTGCACAAGAAATTTAACAAGAAAGCGGAGCGAGAAATAACATGAAATATTATTACATGTTTTAAGAACCAATATTTTTTCTAAATTAATTAGAGAGTATATTTACTTTATTTATGCAATAAAAATGAATATAAAAACAAAAAATGCCAATAAGAAATATATACAAACATAAGAAGCAAAAATTAGTAACAATTTAACAGCAATTAACACATTATTTTTTGCTTAGTTTTTTCGTTAGGCCTTGGTTGCATAAATTGCATGTATTATACTTTCAAACACTTGACATGGTGCACTGCTCGATGTTAACAGTTTCTCGTATTTAAGAATATTAATCAACTTGCTCTAACTTAACTCAATGATTTTTTTTTAATAACTCGATAGTTAATTTCAAGTTAAATGATAAGAATAGGCCGGGAGGGGAATTCGATGATGATGAATTAATTATGAATTGCTTGTATAAAGACATCATTGACCCTTCAGGTTCTACAAGCTCAGCAGAACCCAGGTCTGATGAAATCAAGGGATCCTAATAAAACAACACTTTTTTTTCTAATTGTACGCGCATGCTGGCCGGCCGTAAGATCGCGTAAGAAGGCTTGAGTAGTCTTGTACTTGTAAGAGTATACATATCACTAAACATGAACTGATAGTTCAGATATTTGTGTGCGCATTGCAACTTTATTGTGCGCTTTCATCCTTCCAATTAGAACAGTTTTTAAAAAGACTAAAAAAAATTACAAAATTTTCCTTAAACTAGCATTTATTACATACTAATCCTTAATTTTGAATATATGCAGCTTATCGTGGACTTGGAGTGATCCACCTATAATTATTTTTTGTCATTCTATCAAAAAGAAAATCAATCATGAGACTACAAATAATCTTAAAATAGTTTGCTTCAATTTCTTTTCAAATTTATAAAATTAAACCACTAATTTTACAAATAAAATATAAATATAACTAATGTAGGAGTTGAAAAGTAATTATGTATTCATTTAAATTGGAAACTATTCTAAAATAGAAAAAACAGAATTTACATAAGAGGATAAAGAGAATTTACATTGACTTATCATGACTTTTTTTGAAATCTGAAAATTTTTTCATGATCACACATCTATTATAACATTAAATATTTTGGCAATTTAGTATTATATAGGCCCCGTTTGTTAATATTAAAAATTAACTTTATTTCGCATCTTGCATATATTACTAAAATAATAATTAACTTATATCACATATCTCATATATTCCAACATAATGGCCTTGTTTGGCATGAATCTATTTTTAGGCAAAAAAATATCTTAATAATATTTTAAATTTATTATAAATTTTAATAACTTTATTTCACTTCCAACACAAATTTCAACCTTAAAAATCAACTTTATTTCACATCTAACACAAATTCCAACTTTAAAATCAACTTTATTTCACATCCTACACACCTCCCAATATTAAAATAAATTTTTTTTCCATCACTCTATAAAATAAAATATTTTCTCTTTCCTTACCCAAATTCATCCTCCAACCAAACAAACCCAATAACTAATTTTATATCACATCCCTCACACACCCCAATATAATAACTAACTTACTTCACATCATTCACAACTTTCAATAAAAAAATATCTCTATCTAAATTTAATTTTAATTTTATTAAATTTAACTTTACAAACAAACAGACCCATAGTCATAAAAATTAGTCATTTTTATAGAAATTATTTCACATGCATCTACACAAATCACAAAATAAAAAATCATTTTTTTTCATAATTTTAAAACTAAAATCTAATTGTATATTATATTTTCTGCTTATATGTGTTAATATAATAACAAATTTATTTATATAAATGTTAAATTTTAATTTAATTGAATTTATTTTAAATCATGCATAAATTATTACTATAAAGATTAGAAAAAAAGTTAAGATGAATTTTATGTGAAATATTTTAAATTCCGTAGATCTTTGGCAAATATAATTAAGTGCAGTACGGGGACATCAGAATAATTTACCCTAAAATCATGTTCGAGTTTTTGAAATTTGTGCCGCTTTATTACAAAAAATGAAAGGGCAATTATTTATTTATTTATTTATTGGTACCGAGCCAAGGGCTGAGATTGGCAGATGCCCTCAAAAGTCGTGCGGATGTGCCGAACGGAGCGTCGGACGGGAGATCAGTACGACTGCTGACATTAAATTTGCGCGCGGATTTGCTGCCGCAAGCGACAGCGACGTCGAGACCTACGTAGATCCCTGATCTCTTTCCCTCCCTCTCTCCCTCCCCCCCCCTCTCTCTCTCTCTCTCTCTCTCATTTCAGCTCTCTCTCATTTCAGCTCTCTCTCTCTCATTTAAGCTCTCTCTCTCATTTAAGCTCTCTCTCTCTCTCTCTCTCTGGCAGTTAAATGTGTAGGTCAGGATCATATGTTGGCATCTTGCGAGTGATGGCTATAGTCTTTAAACATTCTGAGCCAGCTTGCCTCCAGGCGCATTCTGAGCCTCTGCCTGAAGTGACACTTCCTTTTTCGATCACTACTGGGCTGCTAGCTAGCTAGGACAAGCACTACGATCGTACAATTAATTTCTTCCCTCTCTAGATACATTTCTTTCACCCTTTCTATCTCTAAAACTGTAAAAGATTAATAGTTCGACGAATTTGGCAATGCTCTATTTGATAAAAACTTATGATATATATTCAATTCATTATTATTAACAAATAAGATTGAATATAATTTTAAAAGTTAAAATTAATAAATAAATAAGTTTCAAAATTCAACAAATTAGTATTTGACTAATTAATATTTATAAATAATTTATATAATATTTGTTAAGACGGGAAACAATCAAGATTTTTTACATGTAAAACCGGCTGGCGAAAAAACCACGGCTCCTTTTCGAGGAGGCTTAGAAGATCACCACGGCTCCTTTTCGAGGAGGCTTAGAAGATCACTAGAATCGCTTTTCTTTTTTGGTTACAGTATGCTCAAAGGATTTTTTTGGATCTCAGCTCCTTTGAAGGCTGTTTACATGAGATATATATACTCTGGTCTGCTCTTTCTAGTCATTTTAGCCGAATAATCTACAATCCTAATGGCGACTCATTTAATGCCTGCAGAGAGCTACTATATATCTGACCTCTGTTGTACGATGTACAGAGGGTACGACCCGTCAGCGGGAAAACCGCTTCCTCTTCTAGAGCAGTACGGTTCCCAACGATCAGGCGTCTGTCAGATCAGGTCTTTACTTTTCGTCTTGAGCTCTTCGGCATCTGCTGTTCGGGATGATACTTCTCTTGTTCGACGTGGAGGCATTGCTTATGTGAATTCTACGCAAGCTCCTACGTGGACGGTCCAGATGAAAAAGTGTAGATCCAAATGCAACAATATTATTTATAAATATATTTAATTATAAATTTAATATAATGCTTTTTTAAAATTTTAATATATTTTATTTATTAATAAAAAAAAAATAAATTATGATAATAAATCTATTCATAAATACATTAATATATGTTTAACATGATTTAATTTTTTGTTCGTAAAAATCATATATATATACATAATATATATATTTTTATGTTTACAAATTAAACTCAAATAAGCTCAAATTCGAAATTTATTTTAGTAAATTAATATAAGTTGAACAGATTATTACTCAACTCAATTTATTTACAGCTGTGTATCTCTCTCTCTCATCACTCTCTCCCTCTCTGGATGCCTCTTTCGAAAGAGTTAAACTATTAAATAATGAGGTCCAAAAAGTTGGGTTAATTATTTTGACCTCTCCCTTTTGATAAATCAATGTACTTGGATCACAATTAATATTTGTAATTTTCCGTTTCATAATTAATGAAAAAAAGTTAGCCAATCACAATCCATGCTAACGTTTACAGCACAATTCTTCACAATATTGAAAATTTTATATATATTAATGGCATATTTCTTTCTACCGTAATAATATAAAAACATTAAAAATCGGATTATTTATAAGATTAAAATTAAATTTAAATAAAAATATTAAAAATTATAAATAGTATAAAATAAAATTAGTAATTATATTGAGAATTTGAGATATGTGAATGATGTGATAAAAAATTAGTTATTATATTGGGATGTATGAGGAATGTGATATAAATTAGTTGTTATTTTGGTAATGTGTGTAGGATGTGAAATAAAATTAATTTTTAATATTAAATTTTATGTGTGATGTGATATATTTATTTAAAATTAAATCAGGTTAATTTTGAACTGCCAAACAAATAGGAGCTAAATGTCATTTTCTCGCAGACAATTTCATCTAACTAGCCCAAGATAAAAAAAAGTAAAGTACTCTCATACACATTAATAATTAGTTAATACTAGATGCAGAATTATTTTTTATAATTAGCGTCCACCAAGATTTTTTATTGTAGGGGAAGAAATTAAAGCTCTGTTTGATTGAAGGAAAAAAAATAATTTAAAAAATTTTTATGAAAAAGTTTAGAAAAATATGTATGATGTGAAATAAAGTAAGTTAGTTATATTAAAAATTGTGTTGAATGTGTAATAAAGTGATTGTTTAATGTTGAAATTTGTATAGGATGAGATACAAAATAATTTTTAATTTTTTTTTTAAAATAAATTTAAGATTTTGGTCATGACTAAAATAAGTTTTTTTTTTCTAGTTGCCAAACAGAGATCTCCAATAACGACGTGATAGAGAAATTAATGGGCAGGCGGGTATCTGTCACCTATAAAACCGGCCAATGCAACCTGCTGCTGTAACAGCAGCTGAACCTGCTGTAGCAACAGTGGGATCTAATTCTGCTGCTGCTACAGCAGTTAATTCTGCTGCTGTAACAGCAGCACCTCTTCCCGGACACGCCACTCCCATGCCACCAACTTTGGTGGCTGATACGGCAGCGACATCTCCGTCGTCCCAAGCTTGTGAAGGGCATCTACTGCACATTTTTCTCAGCAACTTGCAGACACGAGTTCAACGAAATCCAGCTGATCCTCAGGCAATCCGAGCAGTGGCTGCATTGTACCACTCTTGGCGAGCTCGCAACGGTCGTGTCTACAACAACCCTTTCCCGTTGCCTAGAGTAATCGCTGCACTTATTCATTTTAGCGAGGCCCAAGAACAACCTTCATCCAACATGGGAAACTGGGATCCCAACAGCCTTGAAGGCTGTTGTTACCCCTCTACATCCCATTGGGATCCCCCACCCCCACGATGGATTAAGGTGAACTTCGATGGCTTCGTTAAACAGAACGGTGCGGCAGGCGCAGGTGGAGTTGTTCGAGATCATTAAGGCAATTTTCTTGCAGCAATTGGTTCTAAGTTCTATACTTATGCCACTCCGACAGCAGAAGCGAGGGGAGCCCTCATTGCTGTGATAGCCGCCCAGGAGTGGGTGACTACGGCGGATGGGATTTGGATAGAGGGCGACTCAGCCACCACTATAGCGGACCTTCAGCGGGCAGCCAGAGGATACCCTCCAGACAAGATCACGGCCCAGATTGCCGACCTTTTTTGCGCCTTCAAGGCATATAGGATTTCTCATGTATACAGAGCCGCTAATAGAGCGGCCGATTTTGTAACTTCCTTTTCTTGTTTAGATGATACAGAGTGGCGTAGGGGCATGTCCCTCCCACTCGATTTTTGTGCGATTCTCGACGAGAATCGAACCTTTTGTACTTGATGTATCTTTTTTTACTGTTATAGTATTATAGGCTACGACCGAATTTCAGTATAAAACCAGCCAATAGCCCATTAGGTGATCAAGCCCATTGACTTGCTGGGTATATGGCATTTTAATTTGTCACCTATATATGTACCTTTTTCATGACCAGCAGGACTTTTAATAGCTGGATTTCATTTAAACCATTCAGTGCCAATAAAGGTATGAATATACTAGTAATTTAATGTACGGACGTGTACTATTAATTTATATGGCACACAAAATTTTTAATTTATATATTATTCCATTTCATTTGTGCCATTAAGCCATGCATGGTGGCTAGTGGTGAAGATCATTAGGATTTTAGGGCTTGTTTGTTTGTAATATTTAATTTAATAAGATTAAAATTAAATTTAAATAGTGATATTTTTTATTAAAAATTATAAATAATGTGAAATAAAATTAGTTATTATGTTGGAATATGTGAGAGATGTGAAATAAAATTAGTTATTATGTTGGGATATGTGAGCAATGTGATATAAGTTGGCTATTATTTTAGTAATATGTGTAGAATGTGAAATAAAATTAATTTTTAATATTAAATTTTATGTGATGTGATATATCAATTTAAAATTAAATTAAGTTAATTTTTAACTGTCAAAGAAATAGAACTTTAAGGTTATGATAGTGGGATCGACTAGCTTAGAATCATTGACACGGTAGCATGCATGAAGTCATACTGACAAATTAGGATCACTCTTGTGGCAATTATAATTGACAATTGTTTGATTAATACAAAATTAATCCCTAGCTATAAGCTATCTATAAGATTAAGTTTTTAAGTTAGTTGAAATCTAGAGATTTTTTTTTTGATAGAAAGAAATCAAAGATCTTAAGTTCATGCCTCGGTGCACGTGACTTTCAATTATCTATATCATAAAATAAAAAAACATATGTAAAGCAATTAATTAAGTTAATTTGTACATAAAAATGTATTAAAATATAAAATTAATCCTAAACAATAACATATAAGTTTTAAAATACACAGATTTATAGTCATATGTTTCTCTTTTTTCTCTCCCTTTTTATTATATTGAAATAAAGGCTACGTATTATGTTAGAGCACACCTCATTGTATCATTAATGTTGGATGACACAACAAAAATAATAGGCGAAGAAGCCAAAATATAGATGATATTTCCATCGGCATAGCTTATATATATTAAGGAGCTTCTAAAGATTTATGCTTTGTTTGGTAACATAATAAAATTCATAGCTAACTTAATTTAGTTGTGACTAAAATCTAAAATTTATTTTAAAAAATACTTTAAAAATTATTTTATATCTCATCTTACACAAATTTTAATATTAAGTAATTACTTTAATTATTTCACATTCAATAAAATTCTTAATAAATCAATCAATTATATTTCACATCTAATATAATTTTTAATATTTTAACTTTTTTTTTACATTATACATATTTTTTAAAAATAACTAAAAAATTCAATCAAAGCATTTTTTTCTATCCTCTTACTAAATAGAGCCTTAATAAAGACCTTTATATCAACCTACCAATTGGTCAAATTAAGGCATGCATATATATCTTAGTAGATTCGAGTATTAACTGAGAAGCTCTGAATTTCTAGAACTCGACTTAAATCGGAAAAACTTGAAATATGGTTTTCATTAAATTGGTCCAAAGCAATACTAGTAATAAGTGGGAATTTAAGCATAGTCAAGACAAGATTAATTATTGGTATTTCCTCTTCATGAAGATCTTACACTTATCTTGATGCACATCTGACATTACATTTAATTATATTATTGTCACTTAAAACTGAGTCTTCTTAATTATATATATATACCATTGGCTTTCTTAGTATAAGTCATGATCATGATCAGACTTTTGGATCCCTTGTGCTGGGATGACTTTCATCATATTTTACTTGTTGCTTGCTGCCATCAAGACTACTACTCAGCCCAAAGTGAATATGAGGAAAGTGTGCCCACTGCATGTTTGAAACAGTTTTTGCATGCAAAATTATTACAAGTCTAAATCTATATATATATATATATATATTACATATGCTAGCTAGGAATTCAGCATGAGTAGAACCAATGTAAATGCATGATGCATATATGGATCGATCGATGAGGAAAAATAGTTTTCTTGAGTGGGCTGCATGCATGATTAGTACTAGCAAGCCAAAATATAAATCATTTTGTAAATATTGTGGCTGAAATCAATATATATCAGTTTGTACTATGTTTTTAATATATATATATATATATGTATCAAAAGTGAAAAATTGAATGCATAATCAATATATAATTAATATCTACATAAGTCAAGCAGCTAATAATTCCTCAATCTCTTCAAGTAAGAATTTATACATCAGATATATAAATTATTAGAATACCAATATATATTTAATGAAATAAAATCAATATATAATTATTATACAAATTTTCAACTAATATAATTACTGACCAATTTGTTAATTGAAACTTGTAACGATATGATGAGGTAATACAATCAGCAAATTTTCATATATATAAAGAGGATAGACATTATATTTTGGTCATTTTATTAGTGGGATTGTTACTACAACATAACAAGATATTTGTGATCATGACTACATTAGTCACAAATTAATAACACCACAACATTAATGCTTTGATATATATGTTGATTAATTTTTTTTATTTAACGTCATAATTCTTATTTGAATTCATCAGTAATCACCATCACATGTATGTTCTTGCCTTGTTAGAGCATCAAGTTTTTACTCATATTAATTAATTCTATAATGACAATATTCCAATTAATTAAGCATATATATATATGATTCATTGTGCATATATATTTCTCACATTTTTCCACTTAAAATGAATATAAGAAGACTAAGGTGAATATAAAAATAGAAAAGAGGTGGGGGAAGACATTATAGATTCTGCTTATTTGCAAAGGTTAAATTTAATAAAATTAAAGTTAAATTTAAATAAAAATAATTTTTATTGAAAATTATGAATAATATTAATTAAAATAAAATTAATTATTATGTTGAAATTTATGAGAAATATGATAAAAATTAGTTATTATTTATATATATATATATATATATGTTGGATGTGAAATATTAAAATTTATTTCTTATTATAATTAAATTAAGAGCAAAATGTGAAATATAATTAAATTTTAATATTAAATTATATATATTTATATACGAAGCACTGAACTGAACGTTGAACTTATAATTAATAATATCATTTGATGACACTAAGACCTCATTTGGTTCGAGCTTTTTTTTGAATAAGAGAAAAAAAATATTTTATTTTTTTAGTTTAATGAGAGAGAAATATATTTTAATATTAGAAAGTGTGTAAAATGTGAAATATTTTAAATTCTAATATTCATATTTATATTAGATGTGAAATATCGTTAATTTTTATAGTTGAAATTTATTTTGGGCAAAAAATCTGACTCCAACCAAACGAGGCCTAACAAGCTGCCAGTTAACTTTAATTTGTAGATACCATAATTAGTTATATATATATATATTTTATATACACTTTCCTAATTAATAAATTGCAATGCAAAAAATTAAAAGCTTATTGAATGACAAAAGATGCTGCATGTATGTATATATTTTTTATTGTGCTTACCATATATTTTAAAAGGAATAATTAACTTATGGCAATTGTTGTTATATTTAATATTTATAATCAACAAATTCTAAATTCGATGATCACATAATATTGATGAAAACATGCATATATAGGCTTTTCTGAAACATTAGGGTTTTTAAAATTAACTGCGAGCTATATATATTAAAATTAATTCTAACATGATGGTAGGCATAATTTACTTTTAAAATTCAGGTTTATTAAATGTTGGTTTATCCTTAGTAATTAACTTACATTCTTTGCTGCTGCACTAAAAGCCTCTCTGTGGCTGATTTCAGGATTATTAGCTTTAATCCTTTGAATCTCCTCCCTAGTAAAATAACAAAGGTAGAAGTCTAAATAATTAGAATGGGTAATTATGTATACCACACCTTATTTAACAAAAATTACAGATTTTAAATTATTTTTGAATAAAATCTTATTATACTCTAAATTCTGGGCTCTAAAATCATATCTTAACTCCAAAACATTAAATCTCATGTCTTAATCTTAAATTTTAAATCTTAAAGTTTTTATTTTTGTAGTATAGTTATTCATTTAAAATTGACTAGTGAGATAAAAATTTTTATTATGAACTTATAAATTATAGGGAATATGGCAAGACTCTTAAAATACATTAGTAATTTATTTCATATATATTTTTTAAAAAATTATATAAAATATATAATTTTGCCTGATTTTAATGTATTATATGTAATTTTAGATAGTAAAAAAAACTGCTGTTAATTTACATACTGACTGACAAGAACAATATTAATATCTGTACTTTGCATGCAAAAAATAAAAAACTTACTTTTTTTTTTAAAGTAAAAATAAAAAACTTACTTAATAAACCTGTTATATGCTGAAGGGACCCTCTGTCTTTTTCCAGGGGCTGCTTCAAGAAAAGAAATATAAAATGTGCTTAATTAAGACCACTTAGCTCTTATTTGTTTGATAATTTAAAATTAATTTAATTTAATTTTGAATAAATATATCACATCACATATAAAATTTAATATTAAAAATTAACTTTATTTCACATTCTACACATATTATCAAAATAATAACTAACTTTATACCACATCTCTCACACAACATAATAACTAATTTTATTTTGCATCTTTCACAATTTTTAATAAAAAATATCTCTATCTAAATTTAATTTTAATTTTATTAAAATTAAATTTTACAAACAAACAGCCTCCAAAATGTCAATCAACTCTTTATAGTAATTATAAACCAAATTACATTAATGGACAATAATGTGTTATATATATATATTATATATATATATATATTGACAGGCCATCAATCTTAATGGATTTTAGAATTGTTGATTTCAGTATAATATATAATTTTTTTTTTATGAAAATCGATCATCCTCCAGTACTCATATATATAATTACTCTAATTTTCTACAAAATACTAGATACATGCTTAGCTTTATGCTCAATATTTCTGAAATAATTTGATCATTTTTTTGATAGAGAATATAGATCTTTAAATCTAAGGCACTCCTATGCTGTATAATTTTAGTTTTAATTAATATATACATTTGTTTTTGTTCCCATGAATATCATACAGATTTGTGAATGAAATAAATATAGAAACTATAACTTTGGACCATCAATCTTAAACTTGGTATATTACATAGAATGTAAATATAGGTAAAATAGTGAATATTATATATGAAGAGGCACTCACGAGGAATCGGAGGTAATTTCTCTTGGCTGGTCTCCATTGAGTACATTGCTGATGAAGAAGACCCACAATTCCTGTCGGACTCCATTTTCTACCAACATTAAATTAATATTTAATTTTCATTGTCTGATAACAAAGAAAATATATGTACATATTTTATATCAAAAGAAAGAGAATATATGTACATACACATACAAGTGTGAATAGGTCTTCAATAATGATGGAAAACGACCTAATACTTCAACTGCCTCAGCCTATATCATTAATTTGCTACGAGATTCAAGCAGGTTTTCACAATGGATAATATGTCAGATATTAATTGACTTGAATCATTATAAATCTTTGTTATAGCAGGTTTCCTTGCCATTAGTATGTTGTTATGAATGCATTACTTCTCCATGGAGCCTAAATCCTAAAGATTAACTTCATCTAAGCTCTTCCTTAGATTAATGATTGGTGCTTACTCCTTGATAGCAGGTTATCATTTCCCCATACCAATATTTCCTCAAATCAGTCATTTTTTATATATTTCAGTATTTTTAGATATTTTCAAACTCAGTTACTAGATCTACTTTAATCAGTCAGCATTTTAACAATTTTGCTCATCTTGCAATATTATTTTATTCACACAACTATTTTGGCCATACCCTTTTACACAATATTGTTCCGATTTGGATGATTTTTTTTTTGATTTTTTGGAAAGGTAAGAGAATGATCTACAAGTATGATCTAGCCCACCAATTTGCCCAGATCAAGTTAAATCTTGAATATATATATATATATATATTCTGTTTAGTCAAACAGCAAAACTATTAAATTGCTGTATATGATTTTTATTCAACATTGTATTTTTAATTTCTTGTTTTTCTTGTATTAACTTTATATTGGAGAGCTTATTTTTTTTTTTTTCGAGTAGTGTTTATTTAATGGGATCTAAGAGGAGAGGTGATGATGCCCAAGTGGTGAGATATCATTGTCAAAATATCAATTTCAAGTACATGTTTTCTATTCTATTTGAGTTTTCTATATTTTTCTCTTTTTTTTTGAAATATGGCCAAGGCTAATTGCAAAAAACTAAAACAAATAATAAAATATAAAGTCAATTAATATCCCCATTAAGAATATTGCAATACTCAATGGAAAGAGGTGATGTCTTTCTCCAGCAAAAATTGCCTAATATAGTTAGGTGAGCTAAGTAATCGACTACACTGTCATATCCAATGAGTCTCCTTCCAACCAGATGCCTTCCATCTATATATCTTCAGTTGAAGAAGCTCTCAATCCTTCAAGTACAGCTCACTTTTTGGTAGTAGGTACAACACTTATAAAGATTCTTTTTCCTCTATCTCAAACAAATGATGTTAAGTGATATTGAATGATGAATCCAGTTCCAGCCACACCTCCTCCTTCCATTGAGCCAATGTATCTGTGATGAAGATACATGGCCATGATGGGGCAACTGAGTTCTAGTGGTTTCCAAGATGGTTTGTGTTGTTAATTGTAATGTTCAGTACAGTGGAAGCAATGATTTTTACTGACAGATGGGGTCTATCGTTTACCTAATTTTAGTTTTAAGTACATCAACAGTAATAAAGGATCGCACACATCCCTTCTATTACATCTAGCCATCCTCACTATTGTTTCCAGCTTAGTGGGAACAAATTATTGTGTTACTGAAAGATTATCCTTACATTTCTATAAAGCCTGCAATCTGAGCTTAAATGTATAACGTTCTTTGCTACACCACAACCCCAAAATTCTGCCAATCCTCTTGTATTGACTTTATATAAGAGAGCTTAAATTTTTTTTTTGAGTAGTGTTTATTTAACGGGATCTACGAGGAGAGGTAATGATGCCCAAGTGGTGGATATCATTGTCAAAATATCAATTTCAAGAGCATGTTTTCTATTCTATTTGAGTTTTCTATATTTCTCTCTTTTTTTTGAAATATGGCCAAGGCTAATTGCAAAAAACTGAAACATGTAATAAAATATAAAGTCAATTAATATCCCCATTAAGAATATTGCAATACTCAATGGAAAGAGGCAATACTCAATGGAAAGAGGTGAGGTCTTTTTTCCAGCAAAAATTGCCTAATATAGTTAGGTGAGCTAAGTAATCGACTACACTGTCATATCCAATGAGTCTCCTTCCAACCAGATGCCTTCCATCTATATATCTTCAGTTGAAGAAGCTCTCAATCCTTCAAGTACAGCTCACTTTTTGGTAGTAGGTACAACACTTATAAAGATTCTTTTTCCTCTATCTCAAACAAATGATGTTAAGTGATATTGAATGATGAATCCAGTTCCAGCCACACCTCCTCCTTCCATTGAGCCAATGTATCTGTGATGAAGATACATGGCCATGATGGGGCAACTGAATTCTAGTTGTTTCCAAGATGGTTCGTGTTGTTAATTGTGAAAATGCCCTATCTCATAAAAGTTTAAAAACTACATTGTTCATTTATCATAGTAAATCTAGAATAGATGTGACACCTGTGGCTGTAGAAGAGCATTGAGAGTGATCACCGGATAATGTCCCAAAAAAGGGAAATTACTAAAATAAAATATAACTCCTGGCAAGTTTCTAGACTGATAAATAGTGGTGATCATAGGGGTATAAAAATGAATCGTTCCACATCGAGAAAAGAGAGGAGATTCCAAACTGTATAAGTAGATAACATGATCCTAAATAGTAAAGATGCTTTTTAGAGCAAAATCGTGAGACTAATGATGAAAAATTTTATAATTAAACATACTTGAGCTGAAGTAGTATCAAGATAATTGACTTTCTAGAAAGTACTCAATTACACAGTTCTCTAAAGGCAAAGTGAACAATACCTGTATATTTTAATCATAGGATATTTCAAGTTTTAAAGTTATATATACAAGTAGATAATATAATTCTAAATAATAGAAGCATCTTTTAAGATAAAATCATAAGGTTAATAATGAGAAATCTGCAGTTAAGCGCGATTAAATTAGAATAGTACTAAGATAAGTAATCTCCTGAGAAGTACTCAAGTCATGAAATTTCTTAAAACTAAAGCAAGCATTACTAATTTTATATTTGAACCATAAGATATTACAATAGATTTATTGGCCTATCGTAAATTTGTTACAAATTTGTGGTAGACATAATTCATCGCAAGTATATTTGTTGTAATGCCCTACTTGTACAAGTTTAAATTACAACACATAAACAAATAACATTAACATGCATGTAACTATTTAACAAAATAATTGATAATATGTACATATGAACATTAAGATTAAAATAATAACATGACATAAACCTAAGCCAAACCATAAATATAAAAAAGTATAAACATAAACAAAATTCGAATTAAGAAACAATAACTAAAGAAGAGGGGAAGCTTGTGGTGGCCGGTGACATCCCTTCTATGGCAAGTTATAGCTAGGACAAGGCCTAGAGGAGAAAAGGAAGAAGGGAGAGAGAAGAAATGGAAGGAAGTAGACTCATAGTTGCGGCAGAGTCAGTGATAATCAAGGATAATGAGACACAAACTACGAGCATAGGCGAGGCGACGGGCTTTCACAGTTATGCACAACAAGCTCTTGCTTAGGCAGCTAGCCTGAGCATCCGTCAGTTTTATACTCTAAATTTGGACTTTGTGACAAGTGCGAAAATCAATCATAAATAATAACTAATTGCGATATATAGATTTTACTGCCTATCACAAAATCTGTCATAATATAAATATATTATTTATAGCTAATGACAAATTTTAGCAGATGTTGCAAGTCTTCTATTGAAGAAAAATGAAGAAACATTAACAAAAGAGAATTGGGACTACAGTAGCTAGAATTCTGCTAGACCAACAATGTAGGCAATTGAGCATATCTAAGAGGTGCAGTATAGAGAGGGACTTTGTGCCAGATTAAATTGTAAACATTTATTTAATTTCATTTCATTCTTAATTACAAAATACATATCACATATACGTGCAACATAGTGTGAGCAATACAACCGATTTTGTTGGCACATCTGCCTATATATATTAGGTAATTTTTATTAGAAAATGATCAGAATGTTTCTTTTCATTAATTTTTGCAATATCATTAGCAGCTAGGGATGTTGGTTGACTTTATATTTTGACGCTTGCTTTAGCTTTATGTTGTTGGCCTAGGCCAATATTTCAAAAAATAAAATAAAATAAGCAAAAGAGGAACATTATATGAGTAATTAATGTTACAAAGTTTAAATAAAAGATCAAAGTGATTTTAAAATTATTGATTTTATCTATTGGATGAATGCATTACTTAATAGATTTATAATTTTTTTGAAGGAATAGATAATAACACTTATAATTTAATAAATAAAGGTAATGACTAAAGGTTCTAGAACCTCTTAATTTAGTCATTAATTTATTGGGTTACTTACACAACAAACCCTAAATTGTCTCTATTTTTTTTAATGAGAAAATTATGTCTCTACGATATGCTTTGAAATTAAACCCAAGAAAGATGATTAATATATAGCATAATGCATTCGAATATCAAAAATAGACCGAGATGTTAAGAAAATGCAAATCAAATTAGCCCAATATAAGATGAACAGTAGATCATGAGTGGGCATTAATAGACATTTCTGATCAATATGTGCTATGCAATTAAATGGCTTAATTTGCTAAAGTAACTTCGTTGATGAAAACTTAATTTATACAACCACTAAATTATGGTTTAAACCATTAATAAAAATGTAATTAACTAATAGTATATATAAAAATGAAAATAAAGCAGGCAAAAAGCTGACAAACACTATTAATATCCAAAATTATAAATATTAGTTCATGCTCTATATATATGTAGCATCATATATATATATATATATATAACATAAATATATGTATAATTACCTGATGAACATAAGGAATAAGATTCTGAAGCAATGCTCCAATGTTCACACATAGAAGATTAGCACAATATCCACATCTTACAGTTACAACATTCAGCATATTACTGCTTGGAACATTAACCTGAAAAGTAAAATAAGATAATACTAATGTTCATTATTTATAATAAAAGATCGTGAAATAAAGAAGTACTATATATGTAAATAATTTAAATGATAGACAATGTAAATTGCACAATATTAATTATATAGGTCAATATATACAGTTGTTTGATGGTTAACATGTATATACATCTAATTCTGATCAACTTAAAATTGATTAATTTCTTACTCGGCTTCAACTGAACTAACCCAATTCGAAATACAAAACTTCAAACTCAAGCAACTCGCTTAGTTGAAGTACTCTACTTCAGTCCATAATTAAACTATTTAGGGTTGGTTATATGAATTTTTTTTTTATTCATCATTTTAGAATCTAAAATGATGTAAACTAATCAGGAAAAAGATGTCCGTTTATGATTCTCTTGTGTGGTTATTTATTTATTTTTAAGCTTTTGAAAAATTATACGTCATATATAATTATTAGCTGTGGGCTATTAATTGATCTATATTAGAATTCTATATACATACAGTGTCTGCTTTTATGGCTTAACGAGCGCTAGCAGGAGCGGAGTACTTCTTACTCTGAAAAGGAAATATATATATATATATATATATATACATTATATGATTGCCATATATAATATTTTATTTCTTTAAACAACTAAATTACATATAAACAAAGAAGAAAAAAATCCGTCAAATTTAAAATTATCATTTAATTTTTTATAATTTATAATCATTCTTGCTTTTCTTTTTGTTTTTCTTCAGCGTAATATAAATGCTGGTGAAGAGTGAGGACTATGAGAGTTTTCTATTATTTCTGTATTTTTTAATTTTAAAATTTATTTTCTAAATTCTTCTTTATCTTTTAAAGAATACATTAAAGATTTTACTCTTATAAATTTTTTATAGTCTAGTAGTTTTAATTCGCAAAATCTCGGACTTCTATTGAAATGTAATAATGAATTTTCAGAAAATAATTCTTTTAATGAATTTAAGTACTTAACTAAGAGTAAGTATATTCTGCATTCATAATTAATAATTAATTAATAAGTATGCATTAATTATGACGGATACATAATTAATAAGTATGTATTCTGCATTCATCTATAGAAAAAATACTTTTAACTAATTGAGGAGGAATTAAGAGAAAAAGATGGAGCTAGTTTTTACTGTTTTAATTAGTGTTAGAGATATATATAAATCTGATCAGGTGCAGATCAATGTTCATTCTAAAAAGGGGAACATGAAATAAAAATATTAAGGGGCGTTTGGCTTGATGTTATTTTGGTGTCATGTTATGTAATTTAAATGTAATGACATCTGGATGTCATCTTTTGTTTAATAATTTTATAATCTATTAGCAATTTTTTTGTAAATGACATTAAACCAAACAATTATTTTCTCTAGATAACATAACATAACATCAAGATAACATTGTACCAAACACCCCCTAAATGCCAATTTCACATATATGTATAGCTCCAAAAAAAAAAAAAAACTAAAAAATGAATTTCAGAGGGAGTGATTGATTCAGTGAAGTTTCTTTCGTTATTTGTCATGTAAATGTGGTTTTCTCATTAATATACTTGAATAATCGATCTAAATAGGTTTCAATATTTTGATATTAGCAAGCTAGCCTAAGTTCATACTTTATTTATTTTTTAAGAGGAATATCCTATGTACAATTTTTTGATATTTCTAATTTGGGATATATATGACCTGCAAGCTGATCTTGCAGGCAAAAATAACGATATTTTAAAACAAAATGGAGAATAAAATACACGCATGTTTCTAACCTATATCAACCATTTTAGGCTTAATTAAGAGCACTTTGTTATTGTTATGTCAATATATTATTATAAATATATATATATATATATA